>JASANA010000078.1:0-57913 GCA_030248095.1 Ptycholaimellus sp. GST1_10
GGGGGATTGGGTGAGCCTAAATAGGCCTGTAAAAGCATCTGGCATCCACTGCCCTACATGGGAGGATTGGGTGAGCCTAAATAGCCTAAATAGGTTTGGGGGGGGGCAGTTGGAATCGAAAAAGTTTTGATGCATTTAAATAGGTTTAAAGCTCCTTTAACATTGGGGGGATAGGTGGATAAGATTTATTAAAAATATTGGGGGTTTAAAATGCTGTGCATACTTGTGTGTGGTCTAAAAGATGGCAAAAATGGCAATTTTTGGAGATTTTTGGCAGTTTTTCAATATTTCCATACTTTATAAATATTTACCGCATCTGGGCCCCAATTTTTGAAATCTATGCAGCAAAATAAACCCAAAACCAAAAAAATAAATCCAATTTAAGAAAAAAATATTTTTCATGATTTACACCCCATTAAAAAATCGGAAAAAAATATGTTAAGGTTTTTGGCATGACAGTTAAAATTTGATAACAGGGATTTGTTTAGCACTGAATTTTCAAACGAATGGGGGGCCAAAGGAGCAATCTGGTGATAGAAGAAGGCAAATGGTAGGGGGGTGGCAAATTGTTTGGAGGAATGTAATTGGGCTACATGGATCCCGCTACACGGGTGCTCAGCTTTTTTCATGCATTAGCCTCTTTTAGTTTGGTCTACTGACTCTTTTAAGGATACCCCCCACTCAGTGGCCAAATTACAGCCACACCAAGTGAAAAGAACACCTGGCTGTCCTCGAGGGACTTCAAAAATTAGGCACCCAACACAAGTAAGGTCAGGTTGCCTTAGAAAAAGGTCTGGTTTGCCAAATTGCTCTGAAAGTTTATGTGTAATGACTAAAACTTCACCACAATGGGTAGATTCCAAATCTGCGCAGTTCTAAAACATTCAAAAAACTCACATTTTTGATGTTTTAAGCACATTCCCGTGATCGGCGCAAGCTAATTAACTCAAAATCGTGTTCCCCGACCCCAATTTACCCAAAAACACTCGCACCTCCTCACAGGAAGCTTCCCTCATGGCGCCCGCCATGCTTACTAACAAGACAGGCTCCTCTATTATATATATGGACTAGGTTGGGAGAGGCCTGCGGCGCATATCATTATTTTTTGGGTTTTCCTAAATCGCATTTTAATCAATTTATTTTATGAACATTTCTTTTTTAAGAAATTCTAAGTTGTAATGATTATTTGCACCAAGTTGTCATGCACAGTTTTTTAAAGACTCCTACTTGATTCAAATGTTTAATCGTTTTCAGCGCCACTTTGAAGCTTCATAGGTTTAGTGTGCAGTAACTGCTTTGCACAGAAAAGTGCACTGGCATTTCTTCTGAAACTGCAGGCATGCATTTCGCAATTGGTCCTTCCCAAGTTCAGAAATGCAAATAATGCTTCACGATCCAGCCTCATTTTTCTAGATTGGACAACTGTGCTCAACACATCCAAGTGGATGGGTAGCTGTGATTCGTTGTACTCACAGCCTTTTTGTTGAAGCCCTGAAAACTTACTTCGTTTATATTTTGACATTTCACTTTTTTGACATTTTATATTACTTTCTTCAATTCCGCTTCATTCACTGTTTTTTAAAGCAATATTTAGCAAGCAAACGCTAAGGAGATCTTGCCTAAGGTGATTAAGATAAGTGCATGATGGCGATACCTTTTGGTTTAGGCTGCATGTGTCTCACTACACGGGTGCTCAGCTTTTTTCATGCAGTAGCCTCTTTTTTGGTCTACCGACTGTTTTTGCAACTCCCACCCAGCAGCCAAAATTTAAAAACCACACCAAATGAATGCAATGAATGCAATTCGCCAACAGCAGGCAAGGGAAAAGCTAAATCTCAATTAAATTTTAAAATTCCAAAGCTATTTTGCATATAAAATAAGTGTCTATTGAATGAAAAATAAATAATACGAAATTCAAAGCCAATTTGGAATTTGGGCTGCATGGGTCCGCTGCATGGGTGCATGGGTCCGCTGTTTCATGCATTAGCCTCTTTAGTGACCTTATGACTCTTTTAGAAACCCCCACCTGGTGGCCAAATTACAGCCACACCAAAGGGATGCATAAGCAAACACCTGGCTGTCCTCGAGGGACTCAAAGATTAGGCACCAAACCCAGTAAGGCTGCCCGAGATGGATGGTTAGTCAAAAAGTTTGGAAATTTGTTTAAGGAGTGCAATATCAACCGATTGGATAGCTTTCCAAAACTGCGCAGATGGAAAACATTGAAAAAACTCACATTTTTGATGTTTTAAGCACATTCCCGTGATCGGAGCAAGCTGCTAAAAACATATTTTGGTTAGGCGACCTCGATTTACCCAAAAATGCCTTCACTTTAACTGCAGCTACTGAATTGGGCTTGCGCGAAGCTATCTACTTACGGACAAGGCTTAGCTTTCATATACTGGACTAGGTTGGGAGAGGCCTGCGGCGCATATCATAATTTTCGTTTATTGATTAGTGAATTTTTGTTGACTTATATTTCAAAGTCATTTAACATTGCCATATTGAATTTATTGGTTATTTTTTGCTATTTTTAATTTTTATCATGGTAATTTTTGCTGAATCTTAATTCTTATTTTTACAAATTAGTATTTTCACGTTACCCTAAATATCATTTAATCTGAACTTGCATTCTTTCTTATACATCTTCTACCATATTTTATTTCATCATTAAGTTTTTAGTTTTTTTATTATGTTTTCTAAATTTAATTTCTAAATTTTTTATTGACAGTATAAGTTAGTAGGTCATAGTTTGTGAGATTTTTGTTTTTTGTTGAGTTAATTGGTTATTCTTTTTATTCAAATTTATTTCAAAGACATTTCAATTTGCAACTGGGAATTTGTTCAGTTTTCAATTTTCTTATTTACCTTTACCTTCGATTCACATATTCCTACTATCTTTTGTTGAAATTATAAATTGTAGTAACCCTGTTGTTTATTGCGTAGCAGTTTAATTTTATTTATTTTGGTTTTATGCCCATGTTATGTATTAAAATATTTTTGCGCTTTTTATCAATTCTTACATTTTAATCATAAAAAAGTCAATGTATATTTTTTAGCCATTTCATTATTTGACATTTTATTTCGCTTTCATCAATTCTGCTTCATTCAAAGGATTTATTTAATGCAATATTTAGCATGCCAGGGGGTCATGGCTAAAGGGACTAACTGTCGAGGGATGAAGTGCTTATTCTGTAAAAAATAAGTGTCTATTGAATGCAATAAATTAATACGAAATTTGAAGCCAATTTGTCTTTGCTACTTTGTAAATCCATTGAAACATTGCAGACTTGAGCAGGGCACCAGAAGGGCTCTTAGGTTTAAATTTCGTTTGGTTGTAACTGAGCTAATTCTAAATTAACTTTAAAAATTTCGCAGGTAAAGGTAGTATCTATTGAATACAAATAAAATTAAAACAAAATTCAAAGCCAATTTGTAATCTGGGCTGCATGGGTCCCGCTACACGGGTGCTCAGCTTTTTTCATGCATTAGCCTCTTTTGTGGTCTTATGACTCTTTTAGAAACCCCCACCCGGTGGCCAAATTACAGCCACACCAAATGAATGCAACAGCAGACACCTGGCTGTCCTCGAGGGACTTCAAAAGCAGGCACCAATACCTAAAGAGGAAAGGGCGCCTATAAGGATGCTGGTTTGCACAACTCCATGGAAACTTATGTTTAATGAATGAAATTTTGCCAGTTTGGGTAGCTTTCCAAAACTGCGCAGATGTAAAACATTGAAAAAACCCAGTTTTTTGATGTTTTAAGCACATTCCCGTGATCGGAGCAAGCTGCCAAAAGCATATTCTGGTTAGGCGACCTCGATTTACCCAGAAATGTTTTCACTTCCCCTGCAGCTGCTGAATTGGGCTTGCGCGAAGTTATCTCGTAACGGACAAGGCCTAGCTTTCAGATACTGGATATATATATATATATATATATATATATATATATATATATATATATATATATATATATATATATATATATATATATATGCGGACAGATGGACAAAAAATGGGGTAACTGTATAAGCGGGCCTTGGCCACCCGCTGCTCCGGGCAGGGCGCCAGAGCTCCTTCGGACTCCGTGCACGGTCGCTACGGCCCCTACGCTTAGCCTAGCATGCTTCGCATGCTAGGCTATGCTCCGGGGCCTCCGCGACCATGCCCTACTGCCTCCGGAGCTCTGACTGCCCTGCCCTCCGCGGCAGGCGGCCTGCGGCCGCGCAAAAAGAAGTAGGAATTATAAGGCAACAAAAAAGGGCCAGCCAACGATTGCTCATGCCTTGGCACATTTCATAAAAACTATTGATATATAAAAACGGAAACGTTGCTTTCACCATTGTTTCTTGAAAATTACTAGCAAACCCGATCAAACTTTGAAGCATTTTGCCAGCCAGTTGTACCATTCCAAAGCCCCTCAAACCCACCCGAAAGAGCACTAGTCCACAACATTGTACTCGCCAATCGTTTCTCGTGAATACCCAGCCAACCTTTAACCAACCTTTGAAACATCAGCCAGTTGGCTGCTATCTCAACTGCTAAACTATCTCCAACCAATCCACCCAAAAACCCAGTCAGCAACTGCAGATCCCCTGACGCGTTGCCTCGGGGACAGCCTCCACGTGGAGGCGGATGGTTTCTGCTGGAGTGCCCGCCTCACCAGCCGCCACTACCAGATCACTGCTGCCGACAACGCCTGCAAGCGACTAGGCGGATTCCTGGCCGCCCCCTGGCAGCCCGGCCTTCTGCTGTACCTGCACAGGGAGGCGCAATTGGTTCGGCCTTGATTGATTGGCTGGTATTTGCCGCAGAATTCGCCTTGTAAAAGTGGCCTCAGCCTCTCTATACTAACTCCATCTATCTATCTATCTAGCGTAACTGTACCGAAGCCCAAACTTAACCTGTAACCTAAGCCTAAGTGTCACTATGCTTGGTGTTGTAGCCTAAGCCGAAGCCTTTTGGAAAAACAAGGTGATCTGCGGCAAATATCTGGCACGGGTGAAGTGGATGGAAATGTGGGAAGGTTGGATGGCAGGAGGAGTTTGATGGGGTTGCGATGAACCTGCGCCAGGGGAAGGAAGACGAATGGGAGTGGAGCCTGCCGGATGGAAGCAATCGACCGTGTTGGAATTTGTTTAAAGCCTTAAAGGGAGAGTATCAGGAATGTCACCCCCCTCAGATCGTGCTGGATTTTTTTTTATGAGAAGGTTGTGGTAAAGTAAGCTTGCAATCATATTTGGTTTTAGCACGTTTAAGTAAAAATTTTATGAAAAAAAATCCCAAAGTTTCCTATGTTATAAGATAGGGGTTGCAAATTTTGGGCATAAAAAAATTCGCCAAAAATCCAATTTTTGTTCCCCTCTTTTCCCCGCTCAACAGTGACTGGATATAACTAAAATCTAAATTTTTAGTCAATAAAAGACAACAATATTGAAGCGCTGTTTAGCACGCAGCCCAAAATGTGACGGCTCCCTACATTTTGACCTACCCAAATAGACGATGTTTCAATGACTTGATTTATAGCTTTTGTACGCAATATTTGGTTTGATTGATTCAACTGTTAAAACTTAGCTAAATAAATTATCTGATGTTGTCGAAAAATTGTATTTCATCACAAAGCATCATTGAAACAATTGTTGCCACACTTTTTAGCATCATTTGTCTCTATATGGCCCTTTAACATGCAATAAAGCTTAAAATTTGTCAAGATTCTTCTAGCCCGAAAGCTTGCCTTTCTACCCAAGCACTTTATATTTCACATTATTTAGAATTTGCTCAGGTGAGCTGCAGTTTATTTGATCATTTTACAATCAATATCTAGCTTTTAAAATGGGCCATTTAACAACACTCTATCTGAAAGTCAGAGCTGTTTTGGGAGTAGCTAACATGCTTTGCAAGATACTTGCGCAACCAACTATCTTCCAATTTAGTCTCAGTCAAATTGGTGACACCGTCATTTCTGATACCCTCCCTTTAAAGGAGACTGAATTGAGAGCTTTGGTGACAAAATTATTTACTTTTTACTGCTCCAGCCTGAGATGTTGCTCAATTGCAAGGGAATGGTAAATAGAAGCATTTTTAAATGATTACTGACGGTTATCTTTTGAAGACAATTATGCTCATTAGAAGCCTGAGAACAGTATAGGATATAATTTTGCAGTCATGGCAAGCGTTGAGGGGAAATGCTTGTGGCATGAGGGCATCAATGAGACTGCGTCAAAGAAAACCAAAAATCGTGGGCGCTACGGCATGGCAGAATTGATGGGCGTTGGACAAGTGCAAGAAATTGTGCAAAGTGCCAAGCGTCAGCTGTTCTGCCAGGTACCAATGAAGGGTTAGGAATAATTGCATGTTGACAAATGTAGTTCGCCTTTTTATGGTACTGTAATATTTTAAGGCAATGCAAAACAGATTCCAAGCGAAGGCAGTGCATCCGAATGGAGTGAGGTTTGTAAGGAACACGCAACTACAGGTTATCAGGCAATTCAAGCTTATTTTCTTGTTTTTTGCTGTTTTCTCTGATCCTTTAAGCTTCCTTTCTACAGCAGTACATGTAAATCTGGTACCAAATGTGGGACTCTTTTCTCCAAAAAATGCTAATGCCCCGGGTAAATAGTCAAAGAAATAAAAAACTACCAGTAGAATCTGCTGAGCATTTTGCATTCTGCTGAGCATCTCAGCTGCATTTTGTTTTTGGCGCGCAGTTCTGTGTCATTTCCATGCGCACCAAAACAAGTATATGGCGCAAAGCGCAATAGGTGACCGCGGAGCGCTTACATCTCCACATGTAGCAAAATCCAAAAATTAAGGAAAATTTCTGCTGTGAAGGTGATCATTGCATCTCAAAAGGAAAATTCTGTGGTTTCTGGACCATTTTTAAAAGTAAGCACAGATTTGGAATCGTTATATACGACTTGTGTATCAACAAACCAAAGTCTTCAGTTCAATTATCAGCCGTTCAGCTGCTACTAATTATTGATGCTATTGTCATGCATGAAAGTTTTCCACTCAAGAGGGCAAGTCTGTGGTTTCTCAACCATTTTCAAAAGTAAGCACAGATTTGGAATCGTTATATACGACTTGTGAACAAAAAAACTCAAGTCTTTTGTGCAATTATCAGCCGTTCAGCTACTACTAATTATTGATGCTATTGTCATGCATGAAAGTTTGTCACTCAAGAGGGCAAGTCGGTGGTTTCTCAACCATTTTCAAAAGTAAGCACAGATTTGGAATCGTAATATACGACTTGTGAACAAAAAAACTCAAGTCTTCTGTACAATTCTCAAGATTACAGGAGCTACAGTGCAAAAACTGTATATTGCAATTTTCAAGCCTTTCTACCCAAATAAGTAATGTTTCAAAGACTCGGAATCCGGGTCTACCCCTCCAGATCTTCCTAAAATTGCATTACCTTTCAGGAAAAAAAAAGTTTGTCAAGATCCGTTGAGAATTCGCCCGGGGCCAGCATTTCCAGATACCTAGACATATACATATACATAGACATATATATATATATATATATATGAGGACAAAAGTTTAGTAACCTCTATAGACCGCGGAGCGGCCCTTCGGGCCGCTCCGCGGTCAAAAATGCAGTTGCCGCAGCAGATTCCACTAGGAGTAATTATATCTCTGACTTTTAATCGGGGCATTTGCAATTATTGGAGAAAAGAGTCCCACATTTGGCTTGCCGATGGTACCAGATATTTCTTCCACTTTTGATATAAAAGAAATAAAAGTATGTATTGAGGATGATTTGAACCCAGACTTTACGGCTGATGGACGTTTCCCCCCCCCCAAAGGTTCTTCCCCCCCCCCCCAAGGGTTCTTCCCCCCCCAAAGTTTTCCCCCCCCAAGGGTTCTTCCCCCCCAACCCCAATTTTTTTATTGTCTTAAAACGCTCCTCTATACATATCTCAAAATTTAAACTCACGGAATTTTCATGTACATGATTAAATACCTACTTTTTACAGCTACTAGTTAGTCTGCCTATTACCAGGAGTAGTACTAGGATACTGTTTACGGCAACCCCTTAGGCTTAGTCAAAATGCGCGTATACTGTGGCAGTACCACCCATAGTTGCTTAGGAGCCATGGTCCATACTGTGGCAGTACCACCCATAGTTGCTTAGGAGCCATGGTCCATACTGTGGCAGTACCTACTACATGGACTAACTAGTAGGTACTGCCACAGTATGGACCATGGCTCCTAAGCAACTAGTAGGTACTGCCACAGTATGGACCATGGCTCCTAAGCAACTATGGGTGGTACTGCCACAGTATGGACCATGGCTCCTAAGCAACTATGGGTGGTACTGCCACAGTATACGCGCATTTTGACTAAGCCTAAGGGGTTGCCGTAAACAGTATCCTAGTACTACTCCTGGTAATAGGCAGACTAACTAGTAGCTGTAAAAAGTAGGTATTTAATCATGTACATGAAAATTCCGTGAGTTTAAATTTCGAGATATGTATAGAGGAGCGTTTTAAGACAATAAAAAAAAATTGGGCTTGGGGGGGAAGAACCCTTGGGGGGGGGGGAGTAACCCCTTGGGGGGGGGGAGAAACTCTTGGGGGGGACAAACTCTAGGGGGGGCAGGAAACGTCCATCAGCCGACTTTACTTCATTGGTTCAATCATTTAAATCCCCTGGCCACCAAGCCGCATACTCCTCATTGGATTTTATTAATAACACAATTATCCCTTCCCCTGGCCAGTTGAACCTCTTACTGTTGGCCAATTAAATACCTAATATTGTTCATTGAGCAGATGTACCCGAGTAGGGAGAGGAGAAGAAGAATGAGTTAGGACAAACGGTTTTCAACAATTTTATCACGATATTTGAAACTTTCTGCAATTTCTCACGAGTTTTGGTCATTCGATAATGCAGTGCTCTTTCCAATGCAAAACGATTCAAATTGATTGAATTTTTCTGCGAAGCACAAGAGCCTCATCAATTTTACGATCTAGCAATAACCCCCCAAACATACACCTGGGTCGAAAAGAGAGCCTGGGCGCTGACGGTTCGCTTTGCTCCCTTGCGCCAGCCCAATGAGTAATTTTTGCGCGGCCGAAGGCCGCCTGCCGCGGAGGGCAGGGCAGTCAGAGCTCCGTAGGCCGGAGGGCATGGGTGCGGAGGCCCCGGAGCGTAGCCTAGCATGCGAAGCATGCTAGGCGAAGCGTAGGGGCCGTAGCACCCGTGCCCGGAGGCCGGAGGAGCTCTGGCGCCCTGCCCGAAGCGGCGGGGGGCCAAGGCCAGCTTAAGCAGTTACCCCATTTTTGCGTGCGTCTGTCCGCTATATATATATATATATATATATATATATATATATATATATATATATATATATATATATATATATATATATATATATAGGTTGACTCTTTCCAAAATGTAAGCACAGTAGTGATTTATTCACATAAAAATTAGACGTTTCGAAGTATTACCTTCTTCCTCAGTAACAATAGATTTCTGACACTTGTCAGAAACAAAACACAATAATAACTATTAAAAAGGTTAAAGAATGACATTTAATGGCAAAATATGATTTCAAGGAATATTTTAGTGTGCTGTATTAGGACGAAGTAGAGGTAGAACACCATTTGGAATGTCGTGCTGTCTTTGTACATTGGTTAGGTCAATAATCACTTGAGTTTCGTTCATTTTGATGCATAGGGCCTCTGCTGCTTTTCGTTCATGTTGCTGGTTACACTTATGTATTACCTTAGCGGAGTCAAATTCTGGACCATGATTGCTTCCCTGATGATCTTTGAAAACATTATGTAGGCTATCTTTGCACCAATTGGTTTTGTGTTCCTTGATTCTTGATTCCAGGTGCCTTTTTGTCTCACCTATATACATTTTGTTGCATTTGCACTTAATTTGGTATACAACGTTTGTCTGCAGCCTGTCCTCATATTTGCATTTTGGTCTGCTGCCTAATAGGTGCCATAGTTTTGGTCCTGTAGTTGGGATTATCCGTATATATCCAGGGCGTACAGTGTTTTTCTGTGCAAACAGGGTTTTCTCATTGAAGTATGGCGTTTTGACGTTAATGCATTTTCGCTCATCGTTACCTAGTTAGTGCAAGATCTTGTTTGTTGTTTTATGTATGATGGATGCAGGGTAGCCATAAGATTTGTATTTCCGAATGAGGTACAATATTTCAGTGTCCAGTAGGTGGGTGCTACTGCAGTATTTTTTAGCTCTGTGGGTTTCACTACGGAGTGAAGATAGTTTATAGGACAATGGTGCACACGAGTCAAAGGGCATGACATAGTTGGTGTTGCATGGTTTGCGGTAAACTGAGGTAATAGGGTACCATTGGTCACGGCCATCATCGTTCAGTTGTATTCCGCGTTTTACATTAACGTCCAAAAAGGGCAGACATCCATTTTTCTCCTCCTCCCAGGTAACTTTTAGTGATTCGCATTTCTGGTTTAGGTGTCGGATAAAATTCTCCCACTGGTTGTCTTCATCTGTGATTACCATAAAGGAATCGTCCACATATCTGTAGTAGCAGTGTATTGTAATGTTGTGTTCACTCGCTTCATGTTTAATGTTTCTTTCCCAATGTTCCAAGTAGATGTCAGCAAGAGGACCACTGTGTGAAGCGCCCATCGGGAGACCTTTCTTCTGTCTGAAGTACTGTTTAACACCTCCTGTTTCAATACATCCATAAGTGTTCTCTGTACAATAGCTTAAAATTTGGCAAATTTCATCCGGCTCCAAAGATGTTTTCTCTTTCCAGTATCTTGAAATTTGTAGCTTGCGTAGTAGGATTGCTATAGATTCTTTGACAGGGATGCTGGGGTATAGCTGTTCAAAGTCCAAACTGACCATTCTGGATTTCATGGGAAAGGGGGAAACTTCCTTTATCCTCTCAATGAATGTGTGTGTCCCAGGCCCGTACTCCGCGGTTTTTCAACGAAATTGGCTGATTTTTTGCATGAAGGTCCGCCTAGGCGGTGCCTCGGGACCATTTTTGGTGCTTGGCGTAATTTTTTGAATTTCGCCCAAAACTAAATTTTTTGATGTTTCAAAACACTAAAAATCGTAAATCACTGGTTTTTCCATGAAATTAGCTGAAATTTTGCAGGAAAATCCGTCTTGGTGATGCCTTGGCACCATTATTAGGGCTTGGCGAAATTCTTCGATTTTCACCCAAAACTCAATTTTTTGATGTTTCAAAATGCGAAAAATCGTAAATCACTGGTTTTTCAATGAATTTTGTTGATTTTTGGCAGATACGTCCGTCAAAGTAATATCTTGAAGCTGGCAAGAGGAAATTTTGAAATATTTAGTATTTATTGATTTATAGTCAAAAACCCAAAATCTTGATGTTTCAAAAATTTGAACAAGCATAAGTCCACGGTTTTTCAATAAAATTAGCTGATTTTTGGTATCTACGTCTATGAAAGTAATATCTTAAAGCTGGCAAAAGGAATTTTTGGTAAAATATTAGTATTTCTCGATTTATAGTTAAAAGCCAAAATCTTTATGTTTCAAAAATCGAAACATGTATAATTCATGGTTTTTTTCACTGAAATCTTTTGAATTTTGGCATGCATTTTCATCTAGGTGGTGTCTTGAGGTAAGGCCGCGCATCTTGGCAACCGCCGAGAATACCTTGTTAGTCGTCTCACCGTCTGAAAAACCATCTTCATCAACTGCGCCATCCACAAGCATGACAATCGCTACAAGCGCAGAAACGCCAACAACGTCGGGCTCTACTCCGACCGCATCCGGAATCTCGTCTTATACTCCAACAACAGCTACTTCGTCGGTGTCAACCACCACTCAAGCAACATCTACACCAGGCACACCTTTACGTCATCAGCTGCTAAAAGGATTGAGAAATGCCTGTATGAAGGATAGCTCATACAAGAGTTCAGGCTAAAACAAAACGGCCTCGTTACGTCAAATCAATTTGACGTCTTAAGAAATGTACCACTAGGTGATGCTACCACATACTGATCTCACCTTCTCTGGCATAAGTTACAGCTTGCAGGTGCCTCCTGCGCTGATGGAAAGGGCCTGGCACTGGGAGGCCTGTGCTACCACCTGGAAACCCTGCCCTTCGCGAAACCACCTTGCAATGGCGTCATCGCTATTGCTAAGCTACCCAGCAGCCAACTTCTCCACTTGGTCCAAGGCCTCTTCAGTGAGGAGGAGAAGACGTTAGCAGTTGACTTGTATGAAATATTACGTTCTCTTCTACCTTCTAATTCTCAAAATTAATAGAAAATTCTAATTGAAGATTAGGGTTTCATAAAATTGTTTATAAAAATTAATTTGAACCACAAAATTTCAAACAGGACCTGTTAAAGTATGATATCTCTATTAAATTTCAAGCCTTCCACTTAACCGTTTTATGCCAGAATTGCATCCTGTCAATTTGGCATTATGGGGTTGGTCAGGGCTTGAGTAATAATAGCTGGCTTCTTTATCCCATCAGCATAGAGTGAAGTGAGAGCGCAGTGGAGGAAAGGCGCGGAGGAGAATACAAAACAAATGTAATCACAACATCCACTGCATCACCTCACAGCATCCCCTGGAAGTCGTCCGAGTTTTCCCCAGTGAAAAGCGATCATAGGTGGAACCCCTGACATACTGCCGTGTCAAACGTGTGGCAATCATACTGCCTATGATGAAAAGGAATGCAACTTTCAGTAACGATGCCGTATACCTGGTCAACCTGTACCAGAAACGCTTCGCCAATGCGACTGACGCGGAATGGTTCTGGCAGAATGAGCCGGAAGACCCGAATCCTGGCACCCCACTCGACCGAAATATCTGGTTGCCCCCATCTGACTGGCCGACGAATTGGCAGAGAACCGACTTGACAGCTTTGATGCTGACGATGGAGACGGTAGGGAGAATGGTACGGAGAGATATGGGGTGATCGAGGCCAAAAGCGGTTGCCTCACCGACGTCGGCTTTGACGATGAGCGCGTGAGAGGCGTCGTCTGTGCTCTGCCCTTAGATGAACCTAAAATAGGTATGCCAAAAGCAAACTCTTTTTCTCCCCAAAAAAATCGATTGCACCGAGTTTAAATTCAAAGAAATACGTCAAATACTAGTGGAATTTGCCCAGCCAGGTGGTGGTGAACAAGCAGGTTATCAGCGGGGCATTTCAAAGGGGTTCAGAGTAGGTTCGGACAAAAGTCTTTTCATAAATTTCTCAAGATCTCAAGATTCAACATTGAGGCAATTTCTCACGAGTCAATTTGATGATGCCCTTTCCAATGCAACAAAAATTAGAGCGGGCTGATGTTACGAACCCCCCCCCCCCCCCCAAGACTTTGCCCCCCCCCCCCCAAGAATGTGCCCCCCCAAGATTTTGCCCCCCCCCCCAACATTTGGCCCTCCCCAAGAATATGGCCCCCCAAGATTTGGATTTTTTTTTGGCTTATAATACTTCTATTTACATATCTCGAAATTTAAACTCAAGGAATTTTTATGTAGATGATTAAATACCCACTTTTTTTGAAACATAGTTAGTCTATACCATGTTCGTCATGCTACTAGTTAGTCTATGCCGCTATATAGGGCGTAGCCAACACAAAAACTAAAAGGCATGTCCTTTGATTGTGGCAGTACCTACTAGTTAGTCCTTACCGAGTTGAGCACTTTAAAACATCAATGAACTCGGTATAGACTAACTAGTAGGTACTGCCACAGTCAAAGGACGAGCCTTTTAGTTTTTGTGTTGGCTACGCCCTATATAGCGGTATATACTAACTAGTAGCATGACGAACACGGTATAGACTAACTAGGTATAGACTCAGTAAAAAAGTAGGTATTTAGTCGTTTATATAAAAATTCCTTGAGTTTAAATTTCACATCTTTGGGGGGGGGGGGCATATTCTTGAGGGGGGGGGGGGCCAAATTGATTAGGGGGGGGGGGGGGCCAAAATCGATTAGGGGGGGCCATATTCTTGGGGGGGGGGCAAATTCTTGGAAGGGGGGGGGGTTCGTAACATCAGCCATTAGAGCGTTTGAAATCTCCTACCCGAAGCAAGAACCTTATCAATTTTGAAATCTAATAATAACCTCAAAAACGTATGGCTGGGTCGTAAAGAGGGGCTGAGCGCTAACGCAATTACCCCACTTTTCCATCCTCCTCCACATATACAATCCAATCCTTTTACAATACAATCATGCAGTAAACTCATTTTTTACGCTCTGTTTTTACGCCCTGTTTCTGATTTCCACCATGTCGTTAGCTTAGGTGTAGCATCAGGACTGGGATTAATCACCCAAATGCGGGATGGGTTCATATTTTAATGGAGACATCTATGCTCCCAAGGCTCAGACAGCCAGACATTATTTTGTCGATTTCAATTCGAAGCAATAATTATGCATCTGCTATATGCTAGCATTACGCTATGCTTACATAACAATCATGCTCTTATAATATGATTATTATACCCATTTGTTCGCTATTTCAACCAATGCTGATGCTGCCAGACAAAACTAATTTCATTTTTTGTTCATCTGTCTGGCCTCTAGTTTTTAAAAGCAGGCTCTACCAAGCTTCACCCAATTCCAGCGGCAGACTAGTCTTTGAAAGGCAATGAAACTCACCTCTTGGCTGCTTTTCCCGCTCCTGGGCCTGGTCTTTGCAGGTTACGCACGAGATTAGAAATTTCAAACAAATTATTGCGCGGCCAAGGCCCGCTTCAGCTGTTATCCCATTTTTGTCTGTCATTCCGCTCATATATGTGTATGTCTGGTGCCCGTACTCTGCGGTTTTTCAATGAAATTGGCTGGCTTCATGCATGAAGATCCTCGGGACCACTTTTTGCGCTTGGCGTAATTCTTAAAACCTAAAACCTGCATGTTTCAAAAATTCGAAAAAGCTAAATTCCATGGTTTTCGAAATGAAAGCAGGTTAATTTTGGTTTGTATGCCTGTCGTTGCGATATTATGAAGCTGTTATAAGGTATTTTTGAAACATTTATATTTCATGATTCATAGCCAAAACCTAAAATATTGGTGTTTCTCTAAGGTCAAACAAACATAAATCGCTGGTTTTTCATTAAAGTTAGCTAAGTTTTGGGAGGTACCTTTGTCGTGGTGAAGTTTTTAAGACAGCTTTATTGAGAGGTTTGGAAGTTGGTTGCCCAAAAATTTTGACCACCATTTTTTATATTTTGCAGCAGCAGCAGTGCTTAAAAGCAGCTAAAAGGAAAAAACGCCCACTGAAAAGAGCCATTTAACTGCGCGCTAAAACAAATTGCAACTGTCTTAGAAGCAGATTCCACTAGCAGTAGATGTATTTCTTGGACTTTAAACTCGGGGCAATGGAAATTTCGGAGAAAAATGTCTTAATTTTGCCCTACCGATGGTACCAGATATATAAAAATTTCAGACCTGTCGCACAAGAACTGCCAATTCAATGTGTCACGGCAAGATTTTGACGACTATCAATTTAAAGTGAAATTAATTAACTCCACAGAAGGAACAGCCTACATTTACTGGGTCCAGGATAACCAGGTAAGTTTAAGATGTTTTCAAAGCGCAAAAGTCAACAAAAATGAACAAAAAAGTTGTCTCAAATTTCCCTCCAATAAACAGGACCGAAGCAAGTTCATACTTCTTCGTATAATTCTATACCTTATTTTTCTCGAATTTCTTAAACGGAATCAACTAGAACAATTTTTTTTGCAAATTTTGTTGACTTTATCATGAATTTCATGTCAAAATTGAATAGTGTAAATTGAAAATTATGAAAAACAAATTTGGCAATATCTTCAATATTCAGTTGATCAGTCTCCGATTTCCAGATCACCTTCTATTTTGGCACACCTCCGCGAAACCCCTCCTACCGCAATGTCAGCCATGCCATGGCCAGCTCTGACGATGGCCCATTGGCTCTCAATGTCAGCGTTGTTGCTGGAACAAGTTCAGTTGGAACAGTTAGGGAGGCCATAGCTCAGGCAGGGCAACAGCTTGTGGTTACGCAGCTGCCGGCAGGCTTTCGGTGACTAGAAGCTGGGAGTTTGAAATGGAAGATATTTTGGAATTTGTAGGAATGCTCATAAAGTGCAGTTTGACATTCCGGAACCTTATACATACGCCAACCTCAAGTACCTTGGCCTGTGCACAGAGTAGGTCTCTGTGCTTGATCCATACTACATATTTTACAATCACAACATTGCAACCTTGGGTGAATTAGTTCGGCCTTTTGAGGATATATCATGTCATATGGAAATTATCTCGTTGCCTTTATTGCCACATTCTTGCGGAACTGGTCTTTTTTAACCGAAATAAAAAGCAAGAGCAAAACAGGTGCAGACCTACTGAGTTGACAGCCAAGAAGCAGAGCCGAGTTTCATCTGTGAACAGGAAGGGCACATCCGGGGAAATTTCGGTCAACCCCAGGTGCAACGGAAGCCATCTCAGGAGCTGTTACTGGGGACAAAAGGGCCAGTGAATGGCCCCCTGCGCAGATAGGCTGAGGCCAAGACCGAAGGGGGAGGGGCAGAAGGCAAATGGGGCACAAGCTTTTCATAAAAACTAGGCTGCCATTTTTATAAGTAATTTCACGGTCACTATATTTTTCCTAGCTAAAGCTTGGCCAAAAACTAAGAGAGAGAAGATCAAAAAGCTTGGGTATGCAGTACGCACTCTGCAATGTTTTTAAAGCTATAGTATGACATAGTGCGTACTGCATCATGCAAGGCTTTAATTGAGCCTCTTTTTTTCCAACCCCAGCCAAATAGGCGTTGCACATAAAACTAGTACTAATGCTCTCTGTTCGTGTGCTCAGAATTATGCCGTACTCCTGCCCTGGACGGCGTTTGAAAGAGGGTAACGATTGATGATCAAAAAATTTCTATGTCAAAAAATATTTTTCAGTAATTTTTGGACTACTCCTGCTGGCTGGCCTTCTGATGATGCAGCTCAACATGCCTTCAATCAAAGCCAGATTGCTGGGTGGCCCAAAGGAAGAGGCACTGAAGGAAGAAGCGCCAACAGAGGAGAAGCAGGGGCTGATAATTCTGGTCACCATTACCCAGCCGGTCAGCCCTGGCCTCAGAGCTCTGGCGGCTCCACCTGGTGAGCAAATTTTGCGGGGCTTCAATTTTCAATTTTTTTTCAATCAATTTTTTTCAATTCAATTTTTTTGAAATTTTGGAATGAGTTTTAGTCAGTTTTTTAAATTAATTTTAAAAGTTTTGAAATAGTATTGAAATTTGAAATTGTTTTGAGTAAGAAAACTTGTAGTAGCAAATTAATTGGCGCGGAAATAGACCCGTGAAATTAGATTGATCTCCTGTAAGCTTAACATATCTTGCAACAAAATTCTATCTTTTGCAAGTTCTCATTGAAAACCTAATCTAATGCTCGCCAACTACCGAAAGCAATTGAAGGCTGGCACCTACTGGTGGTTGGCGGCTCGAATAGTGCACCCATAGCCCTCGTGAACGCCACCTCCATCTACCTGGAGAAGCAAGGCAGCATCTCCTTCAATATCCAACCTCTACAACCCGACAACGAACACTCGAGCAAATTGCTCGGCTACCTACGCACCATCCAGTCTGGGGCTCGCTCTATATTTCCATTCGAAAACGACCCGCCTAAGGAGCCGGTGGAGGAGCATTTGGAGAGTTGCCAGTTTTGGGAATGGAGTGTAAGATTTTTGTGCGTCCCTTCCTCTTGCTTGGCGCTGCGTTTTAGTTGCTTTCAAGTGAAAATATTTGACAGTTATATGAAAGATTGGGTAGTGTGTGATCGTCCTGATTGCCCTGCATTGTCCTGATTGCCAGACCTTTTGCTGATAAAAAACTTTTGCAGCACTGATCCATCGTAAAATTCCACTGCATGTGACCTAGCACATCATGTAACCATCGTTTAGTTAGAATTTGCACAAAGCTTGTGATTTTTAAAAAAAATTAGACCCATCTAAACAATTGGAGCCTGACCATGAACTCATTTACTATCATATAGTCATGAGCTTCATCGTTCACAGATTGGTTTTTTGACATCAGGAAAAGCGGTTACCTGACAGACAAACAACAAACAACAACAACAAACAACAACAAGACAACAAACTGTCCAGACAATGACTAAATCAGCTTTAGCATCAATTCACCAAATTGATCGTTAAGTTACCTTCTCTAGCGTCACCCCAGCTGCTTGAAGTTTCAACCAAATAAAAGCCAAGAGTCATGCCAATTTAATTTAATGCTTAAGAAGGTCTGCTACCAAATTTTTTCAATCTCACAAAAGCTTGACGCATACATTCGCGCTTACATTCCATTTTAAACAAAAAGGAGAGCTGACGAGAAGATAAAATCTCGAAATCGAAACCTCTGTTTGCTCATCCTCCACCCCCAACATCTCATCTCAAAACTAATCACCAATGAGGTGCCCAGACTGTTCCGTCCACGTCGCCTCACTGCCTATTCACCTGAGCCGCGTTCACTTAGGCCAATTGGCCAGTCAGCCTAGTTGGGACTGTGCAGACTGCGAATTCTCAGCTGCTTTTGGCAGCGAAGCTGCCATCCACTCCTTCCTACTTCAGCACCGTCTTCAAGGACTCCGTATCCCTTCGCAGGCTTTGACTCAACGCCTGACTCTGCTGCGAAACTCAAATGCCAGTTGTGAGTCAGAAAAGTTCTTAGGAGGAACTCGAGACACTTCTGCTGGATTGGTCAAGCGTGAGATCGAGATAGGAGGCAGTATTATTGGAGGAGAACGAGAAAAGTTGTTGAAAAGTGGGCTAGAAAAATGCGCTGGGAGGAATCAGGATATTCCTGTTGGCTTTGCCAACCATGGGATCGAAGTGGGCGAAAGTATTGTGGGAGAACGAGAGAAATCGCTTGATAATGACCTACGATCTGACTTCATTTCGGTCATGCCAGTTTGTCAGCGGTGCACCAAACAGCTCAATTTTGCCAGCAGACCTCAGTTTTTTTAGAAAATTTCATGAAATATTTATGAAAGCAAAATGTTTTGTTTAGCGTGTCACAAAGGGTGGCAAAATTGCGCGACCACATCCTGCGCTGCTTCGGGGTTCGACCGTTTGCCTGTGGCGCCTGCGATTACCGATCTTCGCGAAAAGAGGATGTCTATGTCCACCAAAGGAAAAAAGTCAAATGCAGGTCAGCTGAAGGCTTGCCCAGTTTTTCAGCCCATAAATTTGGTTTTCAGTGAAGCAGAGGCACACATTTTGGAGAAGAGTCACAATGATAATCTTGTTAGGAACGGTTTTAAGGAGTGTTTCAACTTTGCTCCAGTTAAGTGGAGCGGCCTGTGAATAACAATAACTAAATTTTTTTTGGACTTTTTGAACTATTTTTTGAATTTTATTTTTTTAGAGTTTTTATGCTCCAAAAATTTGGCACTAACAAAAAAAGACTGCATGTGCATGCAAAACAAATAGCAAAGCTGAACAAACATTTTGAAATGCCAAAGTTCGGTGTGCTTGTCTTAGTAGCAACCTATATCGTGGGAATACAACATTGCATAAATAATCATTGTTGAAGTTTGAAAACGTATCAGTTCCAAAGCAAGAAAGCATCTGTGTCTCAAGTACTTCAGCTCAAATTGCTCAAATTGCATTTGTTCGCCGCAAATTCTTGCACCCACAACGTAAAGCATGAAATTCATACGTGGGTCATATTGCTTGGTATATATTTTAGTGCACTAATTTCACCAGCTGACAAGGACAGGCTAGACCAGGAAAGCTGATTCAGGCAGGCGTTCTGCAGAAGGCATTCTTCGTATTTTTATATTAAACAGCGGGCTGACATCGTTATCTATACAGAAACTGGACATATATATTGTCCCATTTTCGCCCCATTCCTTTCACTGTTTGAAAAAGTGAGATTATGAGGGCACTGTTCTTGTTTGTTTTCGCTGTTTTGGCTCATTTGAAGGTTAGTTTTTCTGCTTTTGACGAGTTCACATTCCTCTTGTTTGTTCCACAAACGCTTTCGTAAAATTAGACTGGCTTTCAGCTGGCCCAAGCCGAAGAATTTAAGTGCACAGACCAATGGGGGCAAGAAAAGTGCTGGAAGGGAACCAAGGAAAAGACGGTTGATTTTTGCTACATTCCTTTCCATTTTTGACCGCGGAGCGGCCCGAAGGGCCGCTCCGCGGTCTATAGAGGTTACTCAACTTTTGTCCTCATATATATATATTTCTGGAAATGCTGGGAACGGGCGAATTCTCAACGGATTTGGACAAACTTTTTTTTTCCTGAAAGGTAATAAAATTTTAGGAAGATCTGGAGGGGTGGAACCGGTTTCCGAGCATTTAAAACATTACTTTTCTGGGTAGAAAGGTTGCAAATTTGGGTATGCTGTAAATGGCTCAATTCTCAACGGATTTTGACAAACTTTTTTTTCCCTGAAAGGTAATAAAATTTTAGGAAGATCAGGAGGGGTGGAACAAGTCCCGGAGCATTTGAAACATTACTTTATTGGGTAGAAAGGTTGAAAAATTAGGTATGTTGAGAAATGGCGAATTCTCAACGGATTTGGACAAATTTTTTTTTTGCTTAAAGGTACTAAAATTTTAGGAAGATTTGGAAGGGTGGAACTGGTACCGGAGCATTTGAAACATTACTTTTTTGGGTAGAAAATTTGAAAAATGGGGTGTGCTGAGTAATGGCG
The DNA here is from genome assembly GCA_030248095.1 of Ptycholaimellus sp. GST1_10. Taxonomy (NCBI): domain Eukaryota; kingdom Metazoa; phylum Nematoda; class Chromadorea; order Chromadorida; family Chromadoridae; genus Ptycholaimellus; species Ptycholaimellus sp. GST1_10. The sequence continues at coordinate 20,636 of JASANA010000078.1, forward strand.
AATTCTCAATGGATCTTGACACACTTTTTTTCCTGAAAGCTAATAAAGTTTAAGAATATCTTGAGGGGTGGAACTGGTCCCGAAGCATTTTAAACATTACTTTTCTGGGTAGAAAGTTGGAAAATTGCAATATACAGTTTTGGCGCTGTAAAACCTGAAGTCTTGAGAATTGCACAGAAGACTTGATTTTTTTGTTCACAAGTCTTATATGTTGATTCCAAATCTGTGCTTAATTTTGAAATCGTTTGATAAACCACAGACTTGCTTTTTTGAGTGACAAAATTTCATATATAGGATGCGCTCCGCGGTCACCTATTGTGCTTTGCGCCATATACTTGTTGATCATGTACATATTGCGTTGGCTTTCGGTTTTTAAATGCATAATATTCCAGGATACGTTTTAAAAATGCAATGGTCCATATGTTTTTTTATTCACTTTTAATTAAAAATAGTTATCATTTATTTGGCTCTTTTCTTATTTCAAACTTTTTTGGGCTAGTCAGACTAGCTTTTGCGATTAAAATGCTCACTGTGCAGATTAAACAATGCGAAGAATACTACAAGTGGGGGCCGTACGCTCGAGGCTTTTGCTGTCGCACATGCCGTTCCGTTTGGCCCCCTGAATGGGTCCCCTTCTTCTAAGCCCCCATCATTGCAATTGGGTGTTCCGTATTGTGATTCCGTTAATATTTGTTCCCCGTTTTCCTTCTAGCCACCCCTGCAGTCTCGCACGAGAAGTTTGGTGAAATAGTGCAAAGGAAGGAAAAACCTGAGGAATGGCTGGTGAAATCTTCCGTCTCACCAATGCCTCTTATAACTGAAGGCAAAGCAATCGCATGACCCTGAGAAAAGGGTGTTTATTAAACACTCAATAGATATAATCAAAAATTATTATTATAGTACAAAAAACCTCTATTTAATCCTAGAGCGTGCCAGCGCCCTAGTTATGAATGGGTGGTCGAGTTTTTGCATGGTTGCGTTGCGTGTGACCAAAATTGATTGGAAGACTGGTAGGTTGAACCCTAGGACATATACATATCAATCGAAAGCCCACTATCTGCTGAAGATGACAAAATTCTTCAAAATTTGATTTAGGGCTTTGAATTTTAATTATTTAAAAGAATATATAAAAAAAACTTCAAAAATAAGGACATTACCAACTTTAACACAGTGGCATTTTGCATCAAAAGCGAAATTAAGAAAACTAAGAATTACGTGCTTTGGCAAATTGATTCAGCTTTCCAATGGTGCTATTTTTGTCAATGGTTACATGGAGAAATTTCCCAATCAATTCTCGTTTTTTGAGAGCGATTTTAACGATTTTCTGTTCTACCCATTATGGAAATGTTTCATTTTAGTGAAACTGCGCAGTTTTATATAAACTGATGCTCAGATTAGCTTGCATGCAATAGGTTTTTGAGCTTTATGGAATCTGAGGGGGCGCCAGTGCCCTAGTCCTAGGGCTGTAACCAGCCAGACCTGTATTCCCATTCGACCCAAGTGTCCTGCACCCAAATCCCCCTCGACCCAAGTGTCCTCGAATAGGCAAAGGAATCAACCTATTACTTATACCTGCTAAAAATTTCTTATTCACACTTCTGAAAATTTTCACAATGCAGAAAATGCTCTTTTAGCTTTGTTGCTAACCCTTATGATAAGAGTTGACAATTCAATTTCACCACCCTATGGCCCAAACCATTTTGAATGATATTTGCATGGTAAGATTCTCATCACCCGTAAAGTGAATCAACGCGTTCTCATGAACAATCACCGCCTCCTCTCTGATGTACGACGCAAGGGACTGAGCGCAAACTTTGGCCACAGCGATGCATCTCTCGTTGGAATGCCCTGCCCGAATCTGTTCTCACCAGCTCCCAACGCACCTTTTCCAACCATGTGTCATTGCACTAATCACCTGCCTATCTCCCCCACCACCCCCCTTTTTACTTTCCTCATTTGACCAGCTGTGATTTCCCTGGTCTTATTTTTCCCAGTTTGCTTTGGAAGAAACAAAAAAAGGGTGGACTATTTCAAAGGAAAAAGATAAAAGAAAACTAAATCGAAGATTCACACTTTCAGCAACTGTTAGATTTAAAGCTAAAAAGCTAATTTCCAATCAAAAATCATAAACGCACAAAAACAGACAACTTCACAGTTAAATTTTGTTTTGACGAGATTTGAATTTGATTTTAGGTAAAGACATGCTTAATTTATCAATGTGGCTGATCGAGCACAAAATTTTCCACCGTCGCTTGTTTTGAATGCCTCATTTTAGTCAGCATCCGCACACCAAATTCCCATTCTAATCATCCGCCTGCCCTGCCAGGGAAACGGCTTAGAACCTGTTTTCATCGAAGCAGCCTATGGCCTTCTGGATGGCATTCAAGATGGCCTTCAGCCACTGGAACCCCTCTCAGGCTCAGTACACCATCTTTGGCTTCTGTCACGTCAAGGTGATCAGTTTTGCCATTTCCTGCATCGAAGTTGTGTTGATAGCAGGTGGCAGCGTGGCTGCTGGCAGTGTTCTATGCTTTCCTCATCGCCGTTCGCTTTGCCCACGCCCTTTCCCAGCCAAGTAGCATCACTTTATAATCACTTGACGGGGACAATATGCCTGGAACTTTTAGATCCGAACAATCGCCAGCTGATCTGGGATATCGTCTGGCTTCTGGCCACAATCCTCCTCTTCTCCGGCCTCATTTTGGAAAGCCGTCTTCTCCTCTTTCCCTGGATCCTCTTCCTGGTGCCTTTTCTCTTCCTCTGCCTTCTAGTATGGAGTAGCAGGTAAGACATGAAAAATGAGACTTCCAATAGGTGGCTCTGGTCAAATCAAGTTTACTTTGGTCCTCCAGACTAGCTTGGACCCTAGCCGCCCATTGGAAGTCTCATTTTTGACCGCGGAGCGGCCCGAAGGGCCGCTCCGCGGTCTATAGAGGTTACTAAACTTTTGTCCTCATGTATATATATATATATATTTCTGGAAATGCTGGTCCTCACCGAATTCTCAACGGATTGGGACAAACTTTTTTTTTCCTGAAAGGTAATGCAATTTTAGGAAGATCTGGAGGGGTGGAACCGGTTTCCGAGCATTTGAAACATTACTTATTTGGGTAGAAAGGCTTGAAAATTGCAATATACAGTTTTTGCGCTGTATCTCCTGTAATCTTGAGAATTGCACAGAAGACTTGAGTTTTTTTGTTCACAAGTCATATATAGCAATTCCAAATCTGTGCTTACTTTTGAAAATGGTTGAGAAACCACAGACTTACCCTTTTGAGTGACAAACTTTCACGCATGGCAATGGCATCAATAATCAGTAACAGCTGAACGGCTCAGAATTGCACAGAGGACTTGAGTTTTTTTGTTCACAAGTCATATATAGCGATTCCAATTTCCAAATCTGTGCTTACTTTCGAAAATGGTTGAGAAACCACAGACTTACCCTCTTGAGTGACAAACTTTCACGCGTGGCAATGACATCAATAATCAGTAACACCTGAACGGCTCAGAATTGAACAGAAGACTTGAGTTTTTTTGTTCACAAGTCATATATAGCGATTCCAAATCTGTGCTTACTTTTGAAAATGGGTGAGAAACCATAGACTTGCCCTTTGGAGTGGCGAAATTTCATGCATTCATATTGTAAGCTGGAAGGTGGTGTGCTCCGCGGTCACCTATTGCGCTTTGCGCCATATACTTGTTTATATCTTACCTGCCCCTTCATACTTTTTAGCAATTCAGAAATGGACCTTGAAGAATTGTTTATTTCAGGTGATCAGTCTGGGCTCTGTACTATTTCACGGCCTGGCCTTGTACGGAGAGGCGCTGCAGGGCGGGGATGTGGGCCCGGGACGCAAGGTGGATCTACTCTGGGCCTTCGCGGGCCTCTCCGTCCACCTGGCCGTCATCTTGGCCAGCCTCAGCGTCGTCGGAGCCACCGCGGCCTTCTACCGGGACAAGGAGCGAGCCAATTGAACATTTCTCTCCTTTCCCATTCTGCTCACTGTTTCACCCATGAGGCCTTTTCCATTGAGGAAAAGAGGGCAAGAAATGCAACATTTCCTAGAAAAGCGAATGGTATTAGCCTTGGGTAGAGTGGTTTCAATCTGATGCTTGGTGAGGTGCCTCTTTTTTCGCTTGCGTTTTGTTTCCAACTGCATTCTTCATAGCTTCGTGAGCAATTTGCCCACTTTTATCGTTTTTCAGTGGATTGGTGCTGAACACTGGTTTCTTCAAGATCCGTATTTACACAAGAATATGGGTACGTTGTGGAAATAAGACAAACAAGGGAAATAAGCTGCCAAGAGTTGAGGATAAATGAATACATTTACATGGTTTTTCTGTCGAAAGCTTGCTAACGAAACTCTCAAAATCTCAAACTTTAAAACTTAGCCCTGATTACTCTCTGGCGGTATTTAGCCGCGCAAAAATCAAAACACCAACTATGGAATGTGCAGCATTAATTTTATCACTAAGTAGCAACAGTTCTTTCCATAAGGAAGGCTCTCTCTTAGCTGCCATTGTTATATTTCTTTGACTCTTCTAAGTTGGAAAATTTATATAAACCAGGGGTAAAACGCTTAAAGTAAAACTGCTGTCATTAAACTGTTGGTAAAAATTTTCGAATTTTAGCAATAATTGTATTTGTTAAATGCTTCACATTGTTTCTGGCAATTTTGCTGGTGGAAAGCGCGCAAGTCTGTACTTCCAATAACCCGAGGGTTGGATGTTCATTCCACCTCGGACCTCATAAGTTCTTGCAACTTTTGACCCACTGGCGTCGCCAGAAAATATTGTCAGTGGAATTCTCCAATCTTTCAAAAATTCTTCAATCTCTAATTTGTCGAAATTTTGGCCAAATCACAAGGATGAATTTTTCCTTTTTTTTAACCTGGCTGGTTTCGGTGGCCTTCCAAACATTCCCCCATGGCGACATTAGTTTTGAGCATTGTTTATTCTTTGTTTCATTCGTTTACACTTCAGGCGCGATACAGTCGGGTTGACTGGCTAAGGTGGAAACAAAAATTCTCTCATCCACGGTGGCCTGTCATTTTTCATCTTCAGACACTTCGCATAGCTCAGGCTTTGGAAAAGAGAGATGTCCATCAAAATTGACAATACTGTGATTCTTTTTCAAGTCCTTCTAAATGCGTTTCAGTTCTAGGGAAAATTTAGTTCAGGGGATCCATGCAAACACTCCCTTCATTCAAACTTAAATTAAAAAACACCCAAAACGTCTATGCTAGAAACTTGGCGCTAAAGGTATTTCCAACCATTAGCAACCATTATTACTCTCCAAACAAAGTGACTTTAGCGATGTGTTTCTAGCGCATCGATTTAGTTCCGCAATTCGGTGCGCAGAGACAACACAAATTGAAGCCAGGAATCAGAAATAAAATTTGTCAAAGAGGCGCCAAGAGTCGCTCCAACTTGGCCGGATTGAAGCCGGCAATGTGGCAAAGCTCCAGTCGACCAGGATCCACCTTTGCTTCCTCTACCTGCATTTTCGAAACATTTTATTTTGCAAATTTTTTTTGCATTTTGAAAATTTTGTCGGCCTTTTCTGCCTTTACAAGCCTTTTGCAATGGGAAAATTAACTTTTTCCAAAAATAGGAACTCAGTTTTCACAGCTGATGCAAAAACTATTATCTGCAAAATTTGGCTAATTTTTGACCGCGGAGCGGCCCGAAGGGCCGCTCCGCGGTCTATAGAGGTTACTCAACTTTTGTCCTCATGTGTATATATGTATATATATATATATATATGTATGTCTGGAAATGCTGGGAACGGGCGAATTCTCAACGGATTTGGACAAACTTTTTTTTTCCTGAAAGGTAATGAGATTTTAGGAAGATCTGGAGGGGTAGACCCGGAATTTGAACTTTTGAAACATTACTTTTTTGGGTAGAAAGGTTGAAAATTTGGGTATGCTGTAAAAGGCTCAATTCTCAACGGATTGGGACAAACTTTTTTTTTCCTGAAAGGTAATAAAATTTTAGGAAGATCTGGAGGGGTGGAACTGTTTTCCGAGCATTTGAAACATTACTTTTTTGGGTAGAAAGTTTGAAAATTTGGGTATGCTGTAAAAGGCTCAATTCTCAACGGATTTGGACAAACTTTTTTTTTCCTGAAAGGTAATGAGATTTTAGGAAGATATGGAGGGGTGGAACTGGTTTCCGAGCATTTGAAACATTACTTTTTTGGGTAGAAAGGTCGAAAATTTGGGTATGCTGTAAAAGGCTCAATTCTCAACGGATATTGACAAACTTTTTTTTTCCTGAAAGGAAATAAAATTTGAGGAAGATCTGGAGAGGTTTGACAAGTCCCGGAGCATTTGAAACATAACTTTTTTAGGTAGAAAGGTTGAAAAATGGGGTATGTTGAGAGCTCCGCGGTCACCTATTGCGCTCTGCGCCATATACTTGTTGATGTGCAGTTTTCCAACCGTGATCCAGTTGTGGTGCAAGTAGAACTCGAATAGAGATTCCGCCTCCGCTTCGGAGTAGTTGGGCACGTGAATGGGGATGAATGGATGCAAGTCCTGCAAGCCTCTGACATTTGCCAAGGAGGAAAGAATACTGAAGAAGCTAAAATCTCATCAATAATATAGAGACGAAAAACGGTCAATATATTAAATCTGGGGCCCTGACACACGAATTAAAAGCCAGATTTGAAGTGATTTTTGACCGCGGAGCGGCCGGAAAATGTGAGTTATTTTGAAAGCGCCGTCTGGTCTAAAGGTTCTAAAGCACAGCCTGGGTCAATGAGACGGGCGGGGGTCTAGGGTAGGGAAAGGTTTAGGCTGGATAGGATACGCGGGGTTGCGAAGGCAGGTGCGGGTGGAAGGGCGGGGAGCTGAAAGGCTGGCCGGGAGAAGAGCTGCAGACAGTGAATGAGCTGGTATGAGACGGGCGGGGGCCTGGGGCCAGTGATGTCAGACCGAAAACAAATGAATTGTGTAGCTACACGAAACAATACCGAAACCGAAAAGTTTTTCGTGTAATTTTTTTCGGTATATTGTGTAATTTGTTGATTTTCGGTTTTTTTTCGTGCACAATTTACACGAAACCGAAAAACCGAATGGATCGGTATTTTTCGGTCTGACATAGAAAATGTTTGGTCAAATTTTTAACATGGTCTTATATTGAAGCCTGTTCAATTCTAAGGTGATCTGCCTCACGCGTTGAGTCTAACTCTGACTAGTTAGTGATTAAATACCTACTTTTTACCAAGTTCGAACATGGTCTTATATTGAAGCCTGTTCAATTCTAAGGTGATATTCTAGTTAGTGACTAACTAGGGATTGTAGTAGCTCCCTATCGGTCGCTGGGCATGCGGCTACTACTGTGGCAGTACCTACTACTGTGACACCTACTAGTTTAGTGCATGCTGAGTCTGGTACTGCCACAGTAGTAGGTACTGCCACAATAGTAGCCAAACTACTGTGGCCGTACCTACTACTGTGGCAGTACCAGACTCAGCATGCACTTAACTAGTAGGTGACACTGTAGTAGGTACTGCCACAGTCAAAAGGACGAGCCTTTTAGTTCTTGTGTTGGCTACGCCCAACTCCTGGTAGTAGCTAGCCTAGCCTCTAGCTAGCCTCCTGCACCCCGCCTCCCTTTTCCGCCAGCTCGCACTCGCAGTGAACTCCCTCCCCTCTAGATCAGCTGATGCTGAGGGGATGTTCAGTCGCATGGGCCTACTTGTAGATCAACATCGAAATCGTTTGAATGAAGGAAGTGTCAAGTCTCTTACACTCTTCCAGGCCAACCGTTGGCTTATTTTGAAGTAGATTGCATCAATTGCGGACAATTTCCCATGTTTTCTGCGTTGTTTGGACATCCAAAAAAAATTTTCTCAAATAGTCCTAAGTCAGACCGAAAAAACAAATGACACAAAACAAAACGAAACAATATGGCTGGAACCCCCATTCGGTTTCGTGTTACACAACACAAAAGGATTTTTTTTTCGGTCTGCCATCACTGCCTGGGGCAGGGAAAGGTTTAGGCTGGATAATAATAATACCTTTTGCCAACATCCTCGGCACTTACGGAGTCATTTGCGAACTAATTCAAAATTGCACCCCCAAGTTTATGCAATTTCTTATCATCGATAAGGCATATACTCATAAGTCAAACATTCCACAACGAAAATTTTGTTGTTGACAATTTTCATCTAAACGCCAAGTATTATTATATAGTGGGTTATAATAATAACCCAAAAAGTATCTCTTATCTTCTGTTTATTTGCAATTGAAGTGGGGGAAATTTTATTCAGCTTTAATTGAATTTTACTTGCGACTGAAGTGGATGAAATTGTTTTATAGCACAAAATAGGTTTTTTACCTTAGATTGTGAATTTTGTACACAGTAAAAATTATTGCCAGTCCAATGTAAACATGGATGAATTAATAATAAGAGAGCACCCTATCTTTTTTGGCAATTGATTTGGTAAATTGTAGTTGCTGAGTTGCTCCCAAAGTTTGCACAATTTAGTAAACCCATTAGTTGAAATATAATTTTCAAAAAAAATTAGGATTCAAATGTTTGTCAATTTTTTTCAAAATATTATATGTATGTAGAATTAGACTAGAGGATATCTTTTATAATTAATCGAAATAAATTGCAATGGAAGTAGGTAACAGAGTCAAAAAAAAATATTTTAATGCCTATTTTAAAAAATATTTTCACATTTTAATTGGTCACTTGGTCAGGTGCTCTCTTATCATTAATTCATCCATGTTTACATTGGACTGGCAATAATTTTTACTGTGTACAAAATTCACAATCTAAGGTAAAAAACCTATTTTGTGCTATAAAACAATTTCATCCACTTCAGTCGCAAGTAAAATTCAATTAAAGCTGAATAAAATTTCCCCCACTTCAATTGCAAATAAACAGAAGATAAGAGATACTTTTTGGGTTATTATTATAACCCACTATATAATAATTTCATCCACTTCATACAGGGGCAAGGCCCCTTATGCTTGTGTTGAAGATGACATTGATGATGAGCAGCTTGTTCACCGGGGCCTGGTGGAAGCCCTTGAAGACCAGATAGAAGCAATCGGGCACCAGCATCGTAATCTACATCCCAAATTACCAAAAAGTGTTACCAAAAACCTTTAGATTGCCTCAAGACGAAGTTGATGATGAGCTGTTTGTTCACCATGGACCGGTGGAATCCCATGAATACCAGGTGGGAGCAAAAGAACACAAGAAATATAATCTACATCCAAAATTACCAATATGCTATTGTTGCTGAGACTAAAAATCTTTTAGAGTGGCTTGAGATGAAGTTGGTGATGACCTGCTTGTTCACCACGGCCTGGTGGAAGCCCATGAAGATCAGCTAGAAGAAATGGACACCAGTAGCATAATCTAGATCCCAAATTACCTATACGAAGTTGTTTCTGAGACCAAGAACCCTTTAGATTGCCTTGAGATGAAGTTGATGATGACCTGCTTGTTCACCACGGCCTGGTGCAAGCCCATGGAGACAAAGTGGAAGCAAATGGGTGCCAGAATCATAATGTAGGTCCATAAATACCTATATGTTGCCCATTTAAGGCCAAAAAACCCTATAAAATGCCTAGAGATGAAGTTGATGATGACTTGCTTGTTCACCACGGCATGATGCAAGCCGATGGAGCCCAGGTGGAAGCAACCGGGTACCAAAATCGGAATCTACGACCAAAAGTAACTATATGGTGCCTTTTTAGGCCAAAAACCCTATAAAATGGGTCAAGATGAAGTTGATGATTAACTGCTTGTTCACCACGGCCTTGTGCATGCCCATGGAGACCAGGTGGAAGCAAACGGGTGCCAGAATCGTAATCTACGTCCAAAAATACCTATATGGTGCCTTTTTAAGGCCAAAAATACCTATAAAATGCCTCAAGATGAAGTTGATGATGACCTGCTTGTTCACCACGGCCTTGTGCATGCCCATGGAGACCAGGTGGAAGCAACTGGGTGCCAGAATCGTAATCTACGTCCAAAAATACCTATATGGTGCCTTTTTAAGGCCAAAAAAACCTATAAAATGCCTCAAGATGAAGTTGATGATGACCTGCTTGTTCACCATGGCCTTGTGCATGCCCATGGACACCAGATGGAAGCAAACGGGTGCCAGAATCGTAATCTAGGTCCAAAAATACCTATATGGTGCTATTTTATGGTCAACTACACTAGAAAAACATCACAAAAAACAGCATAAACATCACAAAAAACATAAGAATACTGGATTTCTACCCAAAAAGTTGATGTTTCGACCTAAAAAACGCGGAAAATGCAGAAACTAGGGGTGCCATGACACTCAGCGGCATCGATTTACCCTAGAACCGTTGAGATCCACACCCCAGATGTTGCCCAAGTGTCTGCAACACTTGCTGGACGGACGGACGGACGGTCGGTCGGACGGTCGGTGTGCGCCCGGACACCGGACATTTTTTTTGAAACAGTTTTTTAAGAATAAGTTTCGAAATAATTGACAAAAACGATTTTCAAAAAAAAGACCCCCCACAATTCGACCACGGCGCGTCGATTGAGCCTATTTCCAGAGTTCTGCGATGTCTCTGGGATGCGCTACAGCCTGCCAAACATTGGGAAACCTGCAATTAGTTGTGTTGCTCGATAAGAGGGGCTGGGCGCTACCGCTCCGCTAGCGCTCCGCTCGCGCCAGCCCAATTTTGTTGTCGAGGAAGAGCATTCTGAAGCACCATGAGAAGCTTAATTAAAGCAGTTTATCTCAGCAGCAGTGGCTTCTACAACGTATCATAAACCGTGTATGTCTAAACTATTCTATAACAACATTGAAACATCAGCCGGCCGGGTAGATTGTTTGTGTAGTACCAAGCCTAGTCTTAGCTTTAGTCTACGTTCTTGCACATCAAAACGTGACAATTCTACCACGCACATGCCTGGCGACTCCTTTGCCCAATCTACAGCTATCTAGAGCTATCTACAGCATTTCTCATCCGCAGTTCCCTCAAACAATAAACCAAGTTGCTCCAGCAACCCAGCCAGACTCTTCAGCCACCTCATCTCAAACAATAACCAAGCAGCTCCAAAACCCCCAGTGAGGCTCTTTTGGCCAGGCTCACCTCGAAGCCCTCGGCCATGAGGATGGAGACGGGAGTGTTGGGCGGCCTCTCACTAGGCTCCAGGCGATCCTTGAACTCTACCGGGTCCGTGCTGGCCGCCACCACACCGCCGCTCCAGTCGTTGCGCAGCAGACGACGAATGGCCTGAGCCATGCTCAGGTCCCCTGCTGGAGCCTGCAAGGTTTCATCGGATGGGCCAAGCTGATGCAGTTTTTAGATTTGATGATTTATATATTTATTTGATTTTATTCATCCAACAAGGGTGGGGTGGTAGACAGTAGGGGGTGAAAAGAGCCTAGTGATAAAAGGAGAACATGCAATTTTTCTGATGTGATGGCTTGTTTCGGCATTGAAAAATAACTGCCTGCATTTTTGAACGTAATTCATGCCAGCCATGGAAGAAGGAATGAAAGTGATAGCAAATGCAATTTTTTTTTGAATTGATAGCTGAACCTAAGTTTTGGGTAAATGAGAACTGAGTTGAGGCTGCGGTAGACGAGGCAGTAGGCAGAATAATTTAGCCATATAGAATCACTACAAAGTTTAACTTAACTCGTCTTATGACCAGCCCAAGATAGGAATGATCAATCCTTTTTGCTATCATTTCAAGAGAGAAAACAGAAATTGAACCCAAGAGCCGTCTTCCCGTTTCACTCGTGAATTGACGTAGAGAGCGTTCACTCTGGCCACGAGCACTAACATTTGGTGCCTGGAAATTGGCAATTTTACGGTCAACTTGCAAAAGAGCTTTGGAACACTATCATGCAAACACCACGCAATGAAAGCTTGTTTTGGTCTCAAAATTGTCCCTTTTATTTCATCATCTCATTACGCCTACATACAAATTAAGAGAGCTTCATTGAGAAGATCAAATGTCTCAGAAACGTGGTTGCCCAAAAATTTCGACCCCCCTTTTTTATTTTTTTTTCAAAACTAGACACAATTCTAAGACTTTTGATGGCCTATGAGTGTGCAAAACTCAAAATTCGATTTTTGGCGAAATTTTAAATGTTCAAAAATGATCAAAAATTTAATCGTCCATAACTCATTTGGTTCTCAACCGAATTCTATGATTTGATCACCATTCGAACCGTCTTGACGAGAAGAATATTTTGTTTTTTTTGATCATCACTCTCCAATCAAATGCAGCTGAGCTATTTGTAAAAAACCGATTTTCCTTTCTTCAAAATCTTGAAAATTTTTTATTTTCGATATCAAAACTCGATTTTCCGACAACGGAACCCAGATTTTCTCAAAATTCAGATAATTTTACATATATGGACCAACGCACAACTTTGTAGACTGTGTACCACGAGAGATATTTGAGGTTGAAAATAAGATTTCACATTTTGCCCCTATGTTATAGCATAGGCGAAAAATGGCCGAAAATTTTTTTTGTTTCAAAATTTTAATTTTTTGCTTTCTAAAATTTTCCTAGATCTGTATCCATCTGATTATGTGGTTTTAAGCCCCGGTTTTGATATATTAGTGGGGTAACTTGAACACTGCCTATGTTATGTTATGGAATAGGAAAGCACAATGTCAAAGATCTACCACTAATATATCAAAACCGGGGCTTAAAACCACACAATCAGATGGATACAATCTAGGAAAATTTAGAAAGCAAAAAATTGAAATTTTGAAACAAAAAAATTATCGGCTATTTTTCGCCTATGCTATAACATAGGGGCAAAATGTGAAATATTATTTTCAACCTCAAATATCTCTCGTGGTACACAGTCTACAATGTTGTGCGTTGGTCCATATATGTAAAAATATCTGAATTTTGAGAAAATCTGGGTGCCGTTATCGGAAAATTGAGTTTTGATATCGAAAATAAAAAATTTTAAAGATTTTGAAGAAGGTAAAATCGGTTTTTTTACAAATAGCTCAGCTGCACTTGATCGGAGAGCGACGATCAAAATCAACAAAATATTTTTCTCGTCAAGACGGTTCAAATGGTGGTCAAATCATCGAAATCGGTTTAGAACAAAATGAGTTATGGACGATTAAAATTTTGATCATTTTTGAACCTTCAAAATTTCGCCAAAAATCGACTTTTGAATTTTGCACACTCATAGGCCAACAAAAGTCATAGAATTGTGTTTAGTTTCGAGAAAAAATATTAAAAAGGGGGGTCAAAATTTTTGGGCAACCAACTTTTGAACCTCTTAAAGGGAGGGTATCAGAAATGACGGTGGCACCAATTTCACTGAGACTTATTTGGAAGGTAGTTGGTTGCCAGTGTATCTTGCAAAGCATGTTAGCTACTCCTAAAACAGCTCTTGTTTTCAGATAGAGCGTTGCTAAATAGCCCTTTTTAAAAGCTAACTATTGTTTGTAAAATGATCAAACTAAATGAGGCTCATATTAGCAATTAATAAATTATGCAAAACATAAAGTGCTTGAGTAGAAACGCAAGGTTTCCGACAAGAAGAATATTGACAGATTTTAAGCTTTATTGGATGTTGAAGAGCCAAATAGAGACAAATGATGTTTAATAGCATGGCAACTATTGTTTCAATGGTGCAATGTGACGGAATATAATTTTTGGCAAGTACCAGAAAATTTATTTAGCTCCATTTTAACACTTGAATCAATCAAACTAACCGAATCGAATTAAAGGTACAAGTGAAGTTATTGAAACATCGCCTATCTGAGTAAGGCAAAATGTAGGGACCAGGTACATTTTGGGCTGCTCGCAAAATGTCGCATCGAATTTCCATACATTTTTTGATCAAACGTTTAGATTTTGCTCATATCTAGCCATTTTTGTTGGGGCGAAATGGGGGAAAATCATCTGATTTTTTGACGATTTTTTTTATTACTAAAATTCGATTCTCCTATGCTTCAACACATGAAACTTTGAGATTTTTTTAATCAACAGTTTAACACCAACTTGCAAAAACCAAATATGCTTGCAAGCTTACTTTACCTAGCTCTGCTCATAAAAAAAAACTAGGCCCGATCTGAGGTGGGTGACATTTCTGATACTCTCCCTTTAATAAAGCTCTCTTAATCTGAACGAACAAAAGCTTTGGATAAATTCGAAATAATCAAGTTAGAAATGCGTTTTACGATCAAATGCCTAGCATAACGCTTCCCCTAAGTTTTGCAATAGAAACAGCACAGGTCTAAGCAACCCTGCTTTTCCGTTACTCAATTAAAGTCATTGTATTTGACCCTAGCAGCAATTTCGTTTGTTTATCAGCATCATATGCAAAACTGCCCTAGGGAAAGCTCCGCTTAAAATAAAAAAAAATCTTGTACCTGGCTTTTTACCATCCCAAAACTTAACATTTCATAGTTCTGTCAGTACTTCACAACACAATCAACAACGCCAGTCAACGCCGCATTACCATACTGGACCAATGCTCCATATTTATCACCCAAATAAAACATCAAGCGTCCAGGGGCCAATTCGGCAAGAACGGGTCAGATCCTTGCCGAATTGGGGCTGGAAAACACGGTGTTATGGGCCGGAAAACACGTAACACCGTGTTTCGTGTCAACCCCTATTCGGCAAGCGACACGCAGTTGTGAGTTTTGCGACCCCTAACTACGGGTTTTACAACCTCAATTCGGCAAGGAATTTGCTCGTTTCTCCTTTTGTTACATGATATCATAGACTTGAGATAGCTTATTTGCACATTTGTAAATGTAATATGGACTTTTTCGGAATTTCAACATTGAAATTTCGGTTATTGATAAATTATAGGATATTATAGGACATTAAGCCTTAAAATTCAGTTTTTGGAACTTTTGCTAACAAAATTTCTTACAACTGTGGACTGTTATAGATTTTCAAAAAAATTAATTCTCCATGTATATTGTATTAGCCCCGAAATTCGGTCCTTCAAATGTTTTATTTTTTTACATGTTGCTCCGTTTTTACCCTTAGGCCTTTTTTTCCACCTGCCCACCATTGACCTTGCTTAGCCTAACATGCCTGCAAAGCAAAACAGGCCGTGCACCTATCGTTAATAGCTGGTATTAGCTAGCCTTTAATTTTTGCTATTTTACAAACTTGCTGTCTATCCTACGAATTGGGGTCAGGTGCGTGTCGGAAAACACTGACCCCGACACCGACACCGACCCCAACACGCAACTGCGTGTCCAGTACTCAAGCGACACCGACCCATTCTTGCCGAATTGACCCCAGGTAGTCAGTCCCCTTAGGGCCCGACATGCTCTGTGCTGCCTTGCAAGCCTCTCACACAGGCTTACTTCTGCTCCGAAGCGGCGAGACGCAGCTCCTTCAGAAGAGCGCCAACTGCGTTGTCGGCTCTAGCCGGCTGTGCTATACCCACCTCCACCAGCTCCAGCAGGGAAGAGCTTCTCACACAGGCTTACTTCTGCTCCGAAGCAGCGAGACGCAGCTCCTTCAGAAGAGCGCCAACTGCGTCGTCGGCTCTAGCCGGCTGTGCTATACCCACCTCCACCAGCTCCAGCAGGGAAGAGCTTCTCACACAGGCTTACTTCTGCTCCGAAGCAGCGAGACGCAGCTCCTTCAGAAGAGCGCCAACTGCGTCGTCGGCTCTAGCCGGCTGTGCTATACCCACCTCCACCAGCTCCAGCAGAGAAGAGCTTCTCACACAGGCTTACTTCTGCTCCGAAGCAGCGAGACGCAGCTCCTTCAGAAGAGCGCCAACTGCGTCGTCGGCTCTAGCCGGCTGTGCTATACCCACCTCCACCAGCTCCAGCAGGGAAGAGCTTCTCACACAGGCTTACTTCTGCTCCGAAGCAGCGAGACGCAGCTCCTTCAGAAGAGCGCCAACTGCGTCGTCGGCTCTAGCCGGCTGTGCTATACCCACCTCCACCAGCTCCAGCAGAGAAGAGCTTCTCACACAGGCTTACTTCTGCTCCGAAGCAGCGAGACGCAGCTCCTTCAGAAGAGCGCCAACTGCGTCGTCGGCTCTAGCCGGCTGTGCTATACCCACCTCCACCAGCTCCAGCAGGGAAGAGCTTCTCACACAGGCTTACTTCTGCTCCGAAGCAGCGAGACGCAGCTCCTTCAGAAGAGCGCCAACTGCGTCGTCGGCTCTAGCCGGCTGTGCTATACCCACCTCCACCAGCTCCAGCAGAGAAGAGCTTCTCACACAGGCTTACTTCTGCTCCGAAGCAGCGAGACGCAGCTCCTTCAGAAGAGCGCCAACTGCGTCGTCGGCTCTAGCCGGCTGTGCTATACCCACCTCCACCAGCTCCAGCAGGGAAGAGCTTCTCACACAGGCTTACTTCTGCTCCGAAGCAGCGAGACGCAGCTCCTTCAGAAGAGCGCCAACTGCGTCGTCGGCTCTAGCCGGCTGTGCTATACCCACCTCCACCAGCTCCAGCAGAGAAGAGCTTCTCACACAGGCTTACTTCTGCTCCGAAGCAGCGAGACGCAGCTCCTTCAGAAGAGCGCCAACTGCGTCGTCGGCTCTAGCCGGCTGTGCTATACCCACCTCCACCAGCTCCAGCAGGGAAGAGCTTCTCACACAGGCTTACTTCTGCTCCGAAGCAGCGAGACGCAGCTCCTTCAGAAGAGCGCCAACTGCGTCGTCGGCTCTAGCCGGCTGTGCTATACCCACCTCCACCAGCTCCAGCAGAGAAGAGCTTCTCACACAGGCTTACTTCTGCTCCGAAGCAGCGAGACGCAGCTCCTTCAGAAGAGCGCCAACTGCGTCGTCGGCTCTAGCCGGCTGTGCTATACCCACCTCCACCAGCTCCAGCAGGGAAGAGCTTCTCACACAGGCTTACTTCTGCTCCGAAGCAGCGAGACGCAGCTCCTTCAGAAGAGCGCCAACTGCGTCGTCGGCTCTAGCCGGCTGTGCTATACCCACCTCCACCAGCTCCAGCAGGGAAGAGCTTCTCACACAGGCTTACTTCTGCTCCGAAGCAGCGAGACGCAGCTCCTTCAGAAGAGCGCCAACTGCGTCGTCGGCTCTAGCCGGCTGTGCTATACCCACCTCCACCAGCTCCAGCAGGGAAGAGCTTCTCACACAGGCTTACTTCTGCTCCGAAGCAGCGAGACGCAGCTCCTTCAGAAGAGCGCCAACTGCGTCGTCGGCTCTAGCCGGCTGTGCTATACCCACCTCCACCAGCTCCAGCAGAGAAGAGCTTCTCACACAGGCTTACTTCTGCTCCGAAGCAGCGAGACGCAGCTCCTTCAGAAGAGCGCCAACTGCGTCGTCGGCTCTAGCCGGCTGTGCTATACCCACCTCCACCAGCTCCAGCAGGGAAGAGCCGGCTGGGGTGCTCTCTCGCTTGCTCCACACGTACTCCCCCGCAGTTTTCAGCTCCTGCAATCATTGGGTCCCCTTTTGAGAGCGTTTTTTGAAGACTGCTGGATGGAAGAGATGGTGGTGGAAGAGTGACTTTGGTTTTTTTGGAGGCTCGATTAGTTTGGGCTCTGTGGGACAAGCTGGAAAACAAGGTAATATCGGCTGTCGCCAATAGATGCGCGGCCTGGAAGCTTCATAAATTGTCATGTTTCATTTAGGGCTATTTTCAAAAATGATTACTAATTCGGTTATTAAATAAATCATGTCATTCCGCATGCCCTTTCAAGTTCTGAAAAAATGATTTCTGAGGTGTTTTAATAATAATAATATAACTATTTATTTAAAAATTGCAATTTTCGAAAATTTTCGAATTTTGAGGCCTCAATTTTCGAGGTTTTTTGACCATAATTCAAGAACGAATCAAAATTACGCCAAGCGCAAAAAAACGTCCCGAGCCACCACCCAGACGGACCTTCATGCAAAATTTCAGCCAATTTCATTGAAAAACCGAAGAGTACGGGCTCCGGAACCACAAATATATATATATGCGGACAGACGGACGAAAAATGGGGTAACTGTATAAGCGGGCCTTGGCCGCCCGCCGCTCCGGGCAGGGCGCCAGAGCTCCTGCGGCCTCCGGGCATGGGTGCTACGGCCCCTACGCTTCGCCTAGCATGCTTCGCATGCTAGGCTGCGCTCCGGGGCCTCCGCACCCATGCCCTACGGCCTCCGGAGCTCTGACTGCCCTGCCCTCTGCGGCAGGCGGCCTGCGGCCGCGCAAAAAACTTATGTGGAGCTGTGGAAGACGGTTTGTGCAATTTTGACTTGGGCATAATTTGCAGCAAATAATGCGCCACTGAACCAGGCTGAATGAGGCTGTTTTAAAAAAACTTAAAGATCGGTTCTGACTTCCGACCAGAACAGCAAGATTGGTTTCGGTTTTCAGAAAGATTCATTCTAATGCCCAGTTCAAGAGACAATCTGTCCTAAATTACTGTCAATAGTTTCACTGACGTTCCACTGCTGCAAATGCTGCAAATTATTATCCTGATGTAAAACCCAGCCAAAGCAAAGCTGCCGTGCCAGGTATTTACCGCAAAATGCCATTTTTCAAAGTATCTCAGCGTCAAGTTAACTCATGCTTAGGCTTAGATTAAGACGTAGGCTTAAAATTAAGCTTAGGCTTCGATAGAATTCGTATGTTGACGCTGAGACACTTTGAAAAATGGCATTTTGCCGCAATTACCTGGAGGGTATTCATTCCAGAGCAAGAAAGCCTCACCCTAAGTCTGTCCATGCAGTGGGCGTTGTGGAGCTTGAAGCGAGCCAGCCACTCGGCAGTCTCCAGCGGAGTGTCGATGCGGCCCGGACTCCAGCTGGACATCCCGATGCCCTGCTTCGGCCGAACCACGCGCAGGCCTGCAACTCACCCACCTGATGTTTCATAGACCATCAAGTAGCTATACAGGAATATGGTAAATTGATCATAACGGGAAAATTATTAAATATATATTTTACAATGCTCCGTTGGTGCACTATTGTGGGATGACTGTACTATATAGTCACACCACTCAATTGGTCAAGGAGCAGAATACAAAGCAGCAGAGAGGATTGTGGAAAGAGCAGTACAGTTGGGGAAGTAGAGGAGGGTCCAGCCTCGAGCGATGCCCACTTGCGCTAGCTGGCTCAGCGTCGTTGCTTTCCCAGTGCCTTGAGATCATTTCAAGGTCAAGGCTCGCAAATATCAGGACAGATTTTATGGGCCATTCATGAAACCGAGTCTAAAATCTAAATTTTATAAAAATAAACTTGATAAAATATATGGAAACGTTTTTATGAGATGCTCCTGCTGCCAATCATTTCATAAGAAGCCTGTTTTATGGGCCATTTATGAAACCGAGCCTAAAATCTAAATTGTATTAAAATAAATTTGATAAATATATCGAAACGTATTCATGAGACACTCCTGGTGCCAATCACTACATAAGAAGCCTGAGGATCAATTATCATCAAAATATTAGATCGTAAGTAGAGAAAAGGAGGCAGTACCAGGCAGGCCATGAATGAGGAAGCGAAGCGCCGGATGTCGCCAGTCGAAGGCGTCGAGAATGTTCAGCATATCCAGCAGTGGTCGCCTGGCCATTAGATCCAGCCGTCCAAAAGTTCGTGTCTTAAAATTCTTCTTTTTAAACCAACTTTTTTCAAAAATAATTGTAAAAAATTTGGACACGTAAAAAATTTAGTTACAAATTTTGGCTGCATTAGGAGTTTAGGTAGAAAAGGCCGAAACATTTTCAAGTGCAGTTCAGACTTTTTATCCATCAAATTAATTTTAGTTTTTTTCGTTTCTGCATTTTCAAATTTTTCCTTTCAACTTTTTTTGATGGGAAAATGACCTGTTCCTTGAGGCGGGGATTGAGCATCTCGTATTTGTCCAGCATCTGGAGACTGGCCACCGTGCTCTCCGGTACGCCATACCAGCGACCTTCATCCGCCATGCTTAGCTCTGCCTGCATGATGCAATCCCTTCCAATTCAACTCAAAAGGAAATCTGCTTTTATTTCCCCAAAAAATATTTCGATTTGATTTAAAAATGTTGCAAAAAATCAATTTTGGGCCAAATAGAAAGGACGGCAAAAGAATGGATGTACAGGATTGGCGGCCACCGCTTGGAACTGGGACGCAGTCCTCCCAGCAATCGCCGAAGTGCCCGGGCCCCATCTGCTGCACAACAGGCCCAGCTTGTGCCTCATTTTCTGTCTCTAAAAGCCACCAACTGCCAGCCTTCCTAGTTCCCATCCAATATCACCCGAATTCCCCTCATCCACCTAAGGCCGTCGCCATTTGCGCAATTCGCCTCCACCCACCCCATCCCATGAGATTCAAAGACGCGCCTCCTTCTAGGACCCGGGGGGACTATGTGTGTGTGTGTGGGGGGAGGGATGGGGTAAGGAGGAAGGCTGCTGGGTGAAGGGCCGCGTGAGGGAGAGGCTGGTCTCACAGGGCAGTCACACTCCTCCTCCGCACACACACAGCGCCAGGAACACTGAGAGAGCATTGAGAGCAAGCCTTCGCCGCCACTTCCTTCCTGCCTCCAGTCACTCTCTGCCTCCTGAAGGTGAGTCCTCCTGCTCCTCTCTCTGCCATCTGCCCCGCATCAAGATAGGCGTCGCCTTTTGGCCTGCGGCTGATCGATCAAGCCCTAAGCTCTCTAGTAGAGGCCCCTTGCTTGCGTTCCTTCAAGACGAGGGGCCTCCTGGAGCCTTGGAAAGCCGGAAATAACTCAGTGCCCTCCTTTTTCATCCGCTTGAAGCAGATTCATAGGGGCGGGTCCTTCTAGGCCCTACTGCCGGGTGGGGAAGGAAGTCTTTATCAATTTTCCATACACCATCCACATAATTATCCTATGAAGACTTTCTTCCCCTCATGGTGTGAGCAGAGAGGGCACGTGATTGGAGTTGTTTTGGTTCGGCCTTGATGGGGGCTGGAAGGCTAAGGGTATATTGGAAGGGGGCAAGAAGGCAGGTGGTGCCGGGGTTATAGGGGGCCTTGTGTGTGCGCATGGCCCGTTATGCCAACAGGGAGCCCAGCAGCCACCAGCCAGACACCCCAGCCTTCTGCTGCCCCGCCTTTTGTTTGGGGTTTCAGGGTGTGCGGCCTTTTTGGGTCGCTGGGGAGGCGCTTGGGGTTGTGATTGGATGTTTTCGCTGTCATTAGGTGGCGCATATATTTTGAGCGGCGAGTTGCCGGGGCAACGTGATTCGGCGAATTCGTCTGCAGAATGTGCAGGGTATCATTAGCAGCCCTTTATTTCCAACCAATCATCTAGTGGGAAACGTTTTTTAAAAAAAATTTTGGACCCTTTTCCAGCAATATTTCTGTAAAAATAGCCACAAATGCCAAAATTGTCCAAAAATTCCTCCTTTTAAAATCTCACTTCAAATTCTCCAACAATAAACTCTTCCCAAAATTATCCCAAAAATTCATCTTTTTACAAACTCACTTCAAATTCTCCCATAAACTCTTCCCCAGCCCAAAAAAGCTTGGCCCCTCATCAATTGTGAATATTTCCAGAGATCCTGAGAGCAGCCCAGATGGCCGGTCCCTCCACCTCGTCGCTGTCCTCGCTGCGAGCCCTGCAGATGGAGCTAAAGAGTCTGCAGAAGGTGAGCGGAGGCGGCTGGCACCCGGGGGAGGGAAGTGGAGGGGAGTGGGGACCTTTTTGTGGACCGCCCCCGCGACATCTTAAAGAGCCCGAGTAAATAGACGCACACACAGTCCTTCCCGCGTTTCTGCGTGAACAATTTTCCCCGCCATTAGACCACGAGACGGGGCTGGCGATAAGAATCTGGCAGCCTTTCTAGCCAGCTATCAGTGGGCTAGACAATGTCATCGTGGCCAAAATGATTAATTTGCAGTTTTAATTTTTTGAGCAATAAAGTTTAGTTACTATTTGAAATTCCATTTGAAGATGAAATTCCATTTGAAAATGTGTGCAAGAACTTAGCGCTTAGAAATATTACAACCAAATATGCACTTTTTAATTGTTTCCTGAAGTTATAAAAAGCTTAGTGATCATTTCGAATTCCATTTGGAACAGTTGTAAATCGAAATGAAAAAAGCAGAATGACAACTGACAGGAGCCGGTGGAAGGGTTCCGGGTGTCGCTGCGGGACGAGGCGAATCTGCACGAGTGGGACGTGGCCATCTTCGGGGCGCCCGGGACGCTCTACGAAGGCGGCTACTTCAAGGCCGTCCTCCGCTTCCCCCACGACTACCCCTACTCCCCGCCCTCCATGCGCTTCAGGTTCACCCACCAGCTTTCTCTCGGCGGCTTGCTATGCTACCCAATCGGCTGATTTTTCCAAAAGTGTTTAGAAACTGACTTTATGGCATTATAGTTAATGGTCCGTCCCTCAAAAGATCGGAATTAAGTTTGAAGCTTTCTTTTCGCCAGCAATCTTAAAAGATGCTTATAAAGCCTTAATCTAGGCGTTGATAATTTCATGTAAGCTTGTAAGGAACACTCTGGCCGTTTCTGAACAAATGTCCACCGGACAGGTTGCCTTCATTATGACCTAATTAAACATGGGGGGTATATAATAAAAGGAAACATCATAGATTTAAGCAATTAATAATTCTGGTAAAATCGTTTAAATATCATAAATGTTCTTCATTTTACCTACATTTAGCCCATTTTCAACAGACCATATTTCTTTCAGTCTTGCTATTTAAGAAAAACGAATTACTATCCCAGATGCAGCAGAAAAAGCTCTATCCAATAAACATAATAAGATGAAAAAACGACAACATTAAATTTTCGCCTTTTTCCAAATGTAGGGGGAAAAAGAACGCACCTTTGAACCTTGTTGAAAAAAAAATTTCTGTTTGATCGTAGAATGCTGGACGTTTTTTTGGTAATAGAACCATCTCTGTGCCAGGTTTTGTCGAAAAAACCGCGTCAAAATCTATTAAACTGAGCTAGAACGACGATGTCTTCTGAGGTCACCATTTTCAACTTGTCCCGATGGGTCATTTAACGATTGCCACAGTCTTCTCTCCATGTATTAATAAAACTAACAATGTTTTATTAATACGTATCTTTCTCGATGATAATTTGGTTGTTCAAAAAAAACCTTCAATCTATCGGCACCCAAGCCGCAACCGAATGTTTCATTAAACATTCAAGCCGCTTCATATAATCTAAAACGTAATAATTATCCCTTTCAGCTGGCCATAAATGCCTCCTCCATTTCCCACCCCTCCTACTTATCAAATAGTAAACGGGCCCCTTCTGCAGCTCTAAAGTGTGGCACCCGAACGTGTACGAGAACGGGGACCTGTGCGTGAGCATCCTCCACCCTCCAGTGGACGACCCACAGAGCGGGGAGCTGCCGAGTGAACGCTGGAACCCCACCCAGTCCGTCCGCACCATCCTCCTCTCCGTCATCAGCCTCCTCAACGAGCCCAACACCTCATCCCCGGCCAACGTCGATGCTTCCGTTGTCTACCGTCGCTGGAAGGACTCCAACGGGAAGGACGACGAGTTTGTCCGCATCGTCAAGAAACAGGTTTGCAGCTTTGCTTGAATGGGCTCTCTGACTGCTGACTGAAGATAAATTGGTCCAGCACCTATTACTGGACTGATACCATATTCATTTGGCGTGTATGAAGACCTATCTTTCTGCCAAACCAGACAGTCAGATCTATCTTCAGTAATTAATTTAATTCAATTAATTATGACCCATTGCGTTTAGAAATCACTTTTGAAACACGGTGAGCGACTAGATTAGCATGAAATGAAATGGAGACCCGTAAAAGCAGCAAGTGAAACATGAAATGCGAAGAATGCATGGTGTATTGGTGTATACCTATCAGGTTTATGAATACTTTTGAATCAAACCACGGAGGGAAAGAGCTGATTAGGAGTACATGAAATTGAGAGCAGTTAAAACAATAGGTGAAACATGGGCCAACAGAGTAGTGCATATAGGTGGAGGCGAGTCGGCAGGAGGCAGAGCGAGACGGGGTCCGCGTGCCGACCACCATCGAGGAGTACTGCATCAAGCCCAGTCCATCGGCGCCCGAGCCCGCCGACGACCTGGAGGACTACGATTTCTACGACTACGGCTCTGGTTGGCCTTTGCCTCACCTTCGTTGAGACATTGGAGGATGTTCTGAGAAATCAAAGAAAATCATGGTGTTTGTTGAGGAGAAATTCGTCTATGCCTCATTGCATCATCCAATTGAAAAACTTGTTGCGAAAATATGTAAGCATTTCCATCAAAATACTGCAAATAATGTAGGATGGTTGTTGAATGAAAGGATAACTGTCAAAGGATCAACAGGCAACGATTAGTTAAACCCTTGACTTAACTAGTCCCAGTGGATTTCGAAACCTTCCACTCGACAGCAGTGTCTTAATCTTCCACCATTTCAGACGAGGAGGAGGATGAGGATGAGGAGGAGGAGAAGGACGGCGGAGACGAGGACTCCGGGCAAGGCGAAAGCTAAGGACCTTCCTTCGCCTCCTCATTCTGCACACACCTGTGAACACACCTCCTCCATTTCTACTGGCCCCTCCACAAGTCCTGGCCAACTCCTCCCCCTGCACCCTCTATGCTCCCAAACGCCAGTGTCTTAGCTGATGCTATTCCACCCCCTCCTGTCCTGTATAGTCGCAAACAACCCCTGGCCAGCCTATGGTGTTTCATGCAACTCTTTCGGTCCGCTCTCTTTTCGCACCCTCTCTGCTAAACCAGTCCGTTTCCCCTTCCTGCGGCCACGAGAACCTCCAGTCAAGGCCCTCTAGGCAACTCTGTCTGCCTCCCATCTGTTGCGTGACCGAACTCTCTCATTGCGTTTCAGACTTCTTTGTGACACAGCGCCTGTATTTTGCGAGACTCCCCTGTCCCCTTTGGAACAAAAGAACTGGCTGCATCCTATTTTCCACTACCAGCTTCCCAATTGTCGCCTAAACTACCTATAGGCTTCCAGTTGCAGACACCCACTCTGAACCTTTTCCTGTCCAGTCGGAAAAGCCTGTGGATGATGTTTCTGTTTCGCTTGCACTCTTTTTGGGGAGGTCGCGCTGATTTTTTTTAGCCAGCAGCTGCTTGTCATGTGGACTTTGGAGCAAGTGGTTGTCCGACGGATGCATAACGAATGCAAAGCAATGCAAGGCTAGGGTACATCTGAAGGAATCGTCATATTTGGATGGGTTTTTGCTGGAAATGACAGCCATTAGAATGGCATCAATTCGGCTTCCTATCTCATTAGGGCAATGAAAGTCTGGCGAATAAGCGCAATATACATTTATGAGTTATCGTGAAAAGTTATGATGGAAATTTCCACGGGCAATAGTGGTGGTGCACACACAATTGACTACGTAATTTCAGTCCAGCAAGGACTGAGAAATGCGCAAATGTCTGGCAGACACTACGGTAGCGCTGCACACTAGCCATCTTCGTCTATCTTTGAACCCTAAAGCGTTGCCAGGCGTTGAGCGAAATAGAGGCCTTCAAACGCATCAACTTTTGATTTGATCAAGTGTTTTGAGAGTCACTCTTTTTTTCATCGAATTTTCAGTAGGCAGTAATTCCAGTAATTATGCGATTGAGGGAAAACAGACGTAAGCTAAGCCAGTTTGACTCATAGAACTAGTCACAGAGAGGGCCAACAAGGTATTATCGGCTATCGCCAAGATGCGCGGCCTTTGTTCCAGTACAAGTAATAACCACTAGCTACGTTACAAAACTTTTCAATTCGCATGGTTGATACGTACCTGCCAAAAATTAGCTGATTTCATTGAAAAACAATGGATTTATGCATGTTCAAATTTTTGAAACATCAAGATTTTGGGTTTTTGTCTATAAATCAAGATAAAATAAATATTTCAATAAATCCTTTTGCCAGCTTTAAGATATTACTTTGATGGATGTACCTGCCAAAAATCAGCTGATTTCATTGAAAAACAATGGATTTATGCATGTTCAAATTTTTGAAACATCAAGATTATGGGTTTTTGTCTATAAATCAAGATATAATAATTATTTCGAAAATTCCTTTTGCCAGCTTCAAGATATTACTTTGACGGACGTACCTGCCAAAATTCAGCTAATTTCATTGAAAAACCAGTGATTTATGAATTTTCATATTTTGAAACATCAAAAATTGAGTTTTGGGCAAAAATCGAAAAATTACGTCCATCGCAAAAAATGGCCTGGAGATACCACCCAGGCGGACCTTCATGCAAAAAATTAGCCAATTTCATTGAAAAACCGCGGAGTACGGGCCCGGGACAGACATATATATATATATATATATATATATATATGCGGACAGACGGACACAAAAATGGGGTAACTGCTTAAGCTGGCCTTGGCCGCCCGCCGCTTCGGGCAGGGCGCCAGAGCTCCTCCGGCCTCCGGGCACGGGTGCTACGGCCCCTACGCTTCGCCTAGCATGCTTCGCATGCTAGGCTACGCTCCGGGGCCTCCGCACCCATGCCCTCCGGCCTCCGGAGCTCTGACTGCCCTGCCCTCCGCGGCAGGCGGCCTTCGGCCGCGCAAAAAATGCTACACGGAATACCTCCTTCCGATCCTTTTCATTTCTTTTCACTCTCACTCCTTCTTACCAACAATATTGGACACTTTGACCAGAACTGCCCCTAATCTGTCTTGCAGATCTTGCCAACCGCTAAAAGTAGAGCAAGAATTTGTGGGCAGGATGAGCAAGCGCCAGACACCGTCCGAGTTCCTGAAGACGATCATCGGGAAGCCTGTCGTCGTCAAGCTCAACTCCGGCGTGGACTATCGAGGTATTTCTTTCCTGCCTATTCATCAACCAGCCCTCCTTTGACGGAAGTTTTTGGAAATTTTGATATTTTTTAATTTTATAGAAAATAAAAAATTATGCAAAAAGACTGTTAAAAGTTGGAAAAACCAATCAATCAAAACGTAATATGGTAAACTGGTGAGGAGGCCAAATCAGCTGGGTTAAATGTTGGCCGGTTTTCGAGCAGTTGTTTGCTGACCCTAGACACTTTTCGGAAATTTCCAACTGACAATAATATAGCCAACCGTGGGAACTTTTCATATGTAGAAATTAGCAATTTTAATCTTACGTTTCTTGGCTGGTGCCTTTAGCTGAGCTGCTATTCTCGTTTCTTAATTCTTCCTCTGTCCGATCCAGAAGTGCCACAAGACATGCCTATTGTTCAGCGACAGTAATGTAGCCCCCTCAAAAGAGGTCCAGGCAGGCTGGCATGGCTGTCCTATCTTCGTCCCTTTTATTCACTCAGCACTGCGGGGGCGCCAGCATTTCACAGCCGAGGGCAGGGCAGGGGCAGGTAGACAGGCAAACTGGTCAGAGTGGGCGGCGGTGTTGGTGGAGGAGCCTGTCGGCTGAAGTTGCGGGTGGCTTTCCTGAGCGCTGCACATGCCCTTTTTGATGATGAGCAAATGTGATACCCTGCCTTTCACCACACGTCGGCATACCCCATTCGCCTATCCATGCTCTCATCTCCATTTCTCATTAGAACACCAGTGATGTTGTTCTATTTGTCCCGTAATACGGATGACCCAATAAAAGAAAAGAAATAAATATTTCTGAAGAAGGCCAAGTGAGCGATGATTTGCAGGCATCCTGGCTTGCCTTGACGGCTACTTGAACATCGCTCTGGAGCAGACCGAGGAATACGTCAATGGCAGTTTCATTTTTTTCATTTTTTTGCTTTATCTTGTCAGCGCGCATCTTTTTCGTAAAATAGCTCAGGATATTTAAAATTGGTTAGAATTAAGTTTTAATTGAAGAAAATTTGATTATTAATTCCACATTTCCAACTTTTTTTTTATTTTTTCATCGCTTTTGGTAAGTCAGGTCGTCACCAAATACTTCGTTTCCATTTCAAAGGCGGGTTTGGAAAGAAAAGGACGTGGTCAAAGAGAAGGGCTAGCAATAATGCAGGCGGGTTTTAAGGCCCCTTTGGGCTATCCATGCATTCGGAAACCCTAAACCCGGAAGCCTTTAGAGTTTTGTGTGCAATTGCGCTTATTTTCAAGCGGAGTTCGGCTCGGCTAGGATTCCATTATAAATTGTGACAAAACTTTACAAAACAAACTTTACAAGTAATATTGATCTGCAGATCTCAAAAACAAGTACGGAGATGCCTTCATCCGAGGCAACAACGTACTCTACATCTCCACCCAGAAACGTCGGTGATGTGTTTGAGTGATTTTCTCATTCAAAGCTTTGCGCCCATTATTGCTTCATAAAACATTTATCGACGTTTACAAATTTTTTTGTGCTTAAATTGTATTTTCATGTGTTCACCAGTAAATAATTTTGCGAGAAGTTCCTGTTGCGGACCGTGAGATTGTTGCCAAATCAAGAAACCTTACCTTTGTCATGTTCCTATAGTGCAATTAACGTAAACTAAAAAAAGTGCCCAAATGCTTATATATTTGTTTTTAGCTATTTATGCGCAGTCGATCTAACTTTTCATCAATGATAAACGAACGATAATAAAAAGGGCTCAACGAACAGCTGCCAGATTTTATCGATTATCAGCCCCTTTTCCATGAAAGGTTGAAATTTTGGTGTTTTTTTAACATTTTTGTAGTGTTTCATTTTCCAAAACGGCAAAATCTGTGCTCAAATCGATAATTTCAATTTTCCAAACCTAATTTTAGGCACATGCCCCTTTTTCAATGTCGCTTTTACCAATTCTTCCGTCAAAAAATCCATTTTCCTAAAATACAATTCCTACCATTAATAACATACTATTTCTGCTCAGCAATGCCCCATGCCCAAACGCCAAGCAAATTGCAGAGCATGACGGTAGAAGAAGCCTAGAGGTTAGGGCGGTTCGCATGCCGCGGAGCGGTTTCATCCGCTGGCTGAAGATCGCTTTGGCCCTCCTGGCTCTGCTCGCCTTCCTCCGCCTCTCCAGCCCCTGGCTCCTGCCTCGCCAGCCCCTCCTCAGCTCCGCTGACGGCCTGCAACCCGTCCAGCTGCAGGTAGCTTTTATTTCTGCCTTTTTTATCTCTTCCTATACAAAAATATCCTCTTCATTTTTGCAAACAAGGTATTCTCGGCTTTCGCCAAGATGCGCGGCCACTGTTCCGAGCAATATTGTCAATCTACATGAGCGAATTTTACTAATTGCATATTTATTTACTTGCCGATATTGTCTAAAAATTTGGGAGTTATAATTTTTTAATTTTGAAACATCAAAATTCTAAGTTTAGGGGAAAAATGCAGAAATTTCGCAAAACCCCAATAAACCTCTCAAGCCACCACCTGGGCGGATCTTCATGCAAAATTTCAGCCAATTTCATTGTAAAACCAGGGAGTTATGATTTTTTTATTTTGAAACATTAAAATTCTAAGTTCCGGGTAAAACCCCGAATTTTTTGCAAAACTTCAATAAAAGTCCCAAGCCACCACCAGGGCGGAACTTCATGCAAAATTTCAGCCAATTTCATTGAAAAACCAGCGAGTTATGATTTTTTGGTTTTGAAACATCAATATTATGAGTTTTGGGAAAATATCCAAAAATTTTGCAAAACCCCAATAAAGCTATCAAGCCACCACCTAGGCGGACATTCATGCAAAATTTCAGCCAATTTCATTGAAAAACCAGCGATTTATGAATTTTGGTACTTTGAAACATCAAAATTTTAGGTTTTGGGCGAAAAACGCAAAATTACGCCAAGCACCAAAAATGGCCTGGAGATACCACCCAGGCGGACCTTCATGCAAAAATTCAGCCAATTTGGTTGAAAAACCGCGGAGGCCCGCCCCCGGAGGCACATATATATATATATATATACTACGAATATAGGTCAGTGGCCGCGCTACGCGCGGCCACCTTTCGCAGTTTCATAAAATCTTCCTTTTGAAATTTTTTTAAAAGTTGCATCCATTTAGAATATTTCAATGCACTTTCCCATAGGCAGGCAATTTGCCAAATTGGTACCATAACCAGTAAACTCATTATTTTCAACATTTAATGTAAATAAATACCAAATATTTTGGAACCAGGTCAACCCCTCTAAAGCTTCCTTAAATATATAATTTTTATTAAATAGTTTATTAAAAATCAAAGATTGGGGCCAATTAATGGAATTTCCATACAAATATTATCGGTCAGGATATGAGCCAAAAAAGGTAAAAGATAAAGCTCAAAAATTTCACAAATTATTAATGTTCATTATCAAGGTCAACGCAAATTATTTGGCCTATAATACACGATGGGCCTGTATAGCCTTCGCTGCAGAACCTCGCCCGGTCTTGCCTTAAATAATTATTTTATTCATCCAAAAAACATCGGACATCTGAGTAGGCCAAAAATCGAAAAATTGCCATCAGTCAATCCATTCTTTTTCAAATATTTAATTTAAAAGTTTGAAAAGTAACAATTGGGTTTCACGCAGAATTGTTGTAGCTACAATTGAAAAAAAGTCCGACAGAAAAAGTTAAAAAATGGAGGAGCTATAAAGTTTCAAAGTCAAAAAATGCCCAAAAATGGCAAAAATGGGCACGTTTTCAATTATTTCATGTTTTTAAATTTTTCTATACATGGAGCACCCCAAAAAATATTGAATAACTCGTCAAGAGCCATACATAAAGCTGTCATGTGCCAAGATAAGTACAGAATCCAGGTAGCCCGGAGACCCCTCCCAAAATGGCATCACGCGCATATAATAAGATATATGCGGAAAGACGGACGCAAAAATAGGGTAACTGCTTAAGCTGGCCTTGGCCGCCCGCCGCTTCGGGCAGGGCGCCAGAGCTCCTCCGGCCTCCGGAGCTCTGACTGCCCTGCCCTCCGCGGCAGGCGGCCTTCGGCCGCGCAAAAATATTTCTAGTCTAGTTATAATCTAGTTAATATGTCTAGTCTAGTCTAATAAATCGTTCTAATCCACACGTTTGTTTATATAGCTCTAACGATGCTATGGCCAATCTTAGGCGAGAGCTAGTAAAAAAGGGGAAAAATACCGGCTGGACACGATTTTCTCCTCTCGGGAACTGCAGGGGGATTAAATTTGGTCCATTGCTTATCTTTGTAGCTAACGATGAGCGAACTCCCTTGGAAAAATCATGTACGGCTGAGTTGCTGATTATCTGAGGAATTCCAATGCATCGTAAACCACTCTTTAGACCGTAGCATAATTGAACGGCTAAAACATCTCGCTTGTGAGTGTTGAATTTTTCAAAGAGCCAATCTGTTTTGCTAAATTTGCTCGTTTAATCCTAAGCTTCTAAACAGTTCACTAGCTTATGAACAAGCTTCAAGAGGACAGGGGACAGTAATGTTATAGGATAGCAATCCACCATCCTGTCCCATGGGATTATCAACATTTGAACTGATCTCAGGATCCTGGTTTTGAAGCCCGACAAATGAAATGCCTATTCCAGCAGCGAATCGTGGAGCTGAGCAAGGCGTATCTGGAGAAACTGGCTACGGAGCAGGCTGACCTCCAGGACAATCCCTATCGGCACATTGGCACTGCCTATGGTCAAAATGCCCCACTTTTTTGGACAGGACGAGAATAGTGGAAGCATTGGCAGACTTGAAAAAGACGCTGGCCGTTCTGCTGCTTTCTGTCAATGAGCGCCTGAATACTGTCGAGGCTCAGGTAAACTATATTGGAGCTTTGTGAGTGCGATTTGCAGTCTTTGGCCTCAAAAGCCTATCGTAACGTTTCATGCAGTTTGGGCCTTCAAAGAGCAGCAGTATTTTAATAATATTTCCATTATATCAAATAATAATATTTCAATAAGAATTGTTCGATAACTGGTTCTATTGAGGCTCATATATTTTCAATATTTCTAAACTAAAGAATTCTCAATTACCTAAAGTGGTTTCTAAGAAACTGTAGATGCTTTTTACATGGATAGTTTTAAAAATGTCGTCTAAAATTGTCAGATCCGCCGCTTGGCTGCAAACGGGACGCAGGAAGAAGTGGAGCCAAAGGCTAGAGACGATGTGGCCGTCAGATATGCTCGAGGTTCGTAAGCGTGAAATATATTCCAAACCAAATGTTTGAACAACCTTTTTTAATCATTTTTTGCTAAAAACGAGAGATAGATTCAAAACACCAGGAAAAACTGTTCACCGTAGGTGTGGATCGCAGTACTTCTGGATGGCGAGAATAGCTGATTTTATTAGCAACGTCAAAAAAAAAATTTAGTCCATTTTGCAAAATTCTAATTTTGCGATTTCCCAATTTTTCGACATATTCGAAAAAAACCAATTTTATGGTTGCAGCTCTGCTGGAAGGTAAGCAGGAGGCGTGTCCTTCTCTACCCGACTATTCCCACGAAGCCTGGCCTGCTTGCGAGAAAAAGGTTTGAATACTGAGATAAATGATGTTTCAGGCAATGAGAAAAATGTGTTAAAGATCCGAGTTAGGACAATTTCTGTCTGGAACCCTTGAAATTCTTCATCTATATTCACTGCATAATAATTATGTCGTTGAATCAAGGCTTTGATCAGTTGATTTTATAGCTCAATTGTGCCTGCAGTGGGCAAGCTTGAGTCAGACTGGGACGAAAAAGACCACAAAAGGAGTCCTAGAATGGCTGCAGGTGGAGTGGATGCGCGGTTTCTGGCAGAGCGACCCCTGCTATGCGGCCTACGGGGTGGACGGCTCCCCCTGCAGCTTCCGCATCTACCTCAGCGAAGTGGAAAGCCACTGCCCTCCGCTGCCTTGGCGGCCTACACCGCCACCCAGCCAACGCCAAAGGGCCGTTGCCGAGACTGCGGAGGACTTGGAGTTGGCTTTTTTTGAGGAAGGAGATTGCTCAATTGGAGAAAAAATGTTGTAAGCATAGTTTGACAAGCAGATTAGGAGTTGACCTATTTTGCCGTTTACACCACTGCCTGAGGGCCATAGCCGAGACAGCGGTGGATTTGGAGTCGGCATTTTTCCATGGTTGACGGGGAGAAGACTAAGATTTTCAATGAGAGTCAGAATTTGAAAACTTTGTTGAAGAGTTTTGTTGAGGTAATGAAAAGATTCGAATTGAATTAGTTAAAGTGGGCAAAATTTGCAAAAAGTAAATGACTGGGGGTTTGCCGTAATGTTTCATGATACATTTGAATGTTTGAAGCGAGTTTGTTTCACGCAATGCTTACATCAACATCAGTTCCACTAATCTTTCAGGGGCCTGCTGGATCTGATGACTGACAATCCGGGAAATTTCGCTTGGATCAAAAATCGTCTGCGTCGACTTTGGCCCTCTTGGTAACTTCCCCGCATTTTAAAATCCATTCATTCTCTACCACCGTTTTCAAGGTTGACGGGCCTGAAATCGCTGACTGCAGCCTGGGTTGGCAAGCGAGAGCGACGAAAAATTCTGCTTCACCTGGGATCGCTTACCAAAGGTTCGTTTTTTGAGGATCATTCGTTGAATTTTGCCAATTTTGTTAGCTAAAGATTTCTTTCTTTAAGGATAGCCAGAAGATGAACTTACAATCGTTAAAGCATAGAAAGATGCTCCATTAATCTTGAAACGGTGTGAAAACAGGCTGAAGAATCATTCAAAGAAGGCTCAACATCCCATTTACTATTCAAAGCAGTTTGTTTAATTTGAAACCATTAATTTTCGCTAATATCGTTCGAATGGGCCACATTCGATTGGCCCCAAAACATTCAATTAAATTTCGCTTCATTTCTCTTTGACCAAGAAATCATTGAATTTCAGTGATTGAAGTTCTTCAATGCTGCCAAGAATGCTGACCGTTTGCAGAATCCGGCTTCAAGTTCGGGGACAGTGCGGACAGTGGAGGTCCGTTGGGTGAGCTGGTGCAGTGGTCAGATCTGCTGGCATCGCTCTACCTCCTAGGCCATGAGCTCACCATCAGCTCTGAGATCAAGACCTTCGTTCAGTTTGCTCAGGTTTCTTTTCGCAATTATCACGGGGTGTAACTTTTTTCACGTCGTGTCTGTGTGTTTACTGCAGTGGTTTTTTCCGTCTTCAGTGCTTGCAATCACAGTGTGACCATTGAAAGCTCATAATAAGATGGTCCTTTTGGGCTTGTTAAAGCATTTCAACTGGTTAATTCTTTGATTGACCAAATGATGTTTCAAGCTCCTATAAATAGACAACTTTGCGCAAAATTTGTCAATAACTAAGGTAAAAAACCTACACAGTTGATAACCATAGATGGCTGGGTTTGCAGGCAGATCCAGCCCTGAAAAGCTCCTGCCCCGTGAAAGGCCGATCTTCCCATGTGGACCTCATTTTCACCGACATTGTGGGTCTCCGTCAGATGAAGCGAAAGATTCCCGGCTCCCTTCAGGTGAGGACAGTTACGATTCTCTTTTTAGCTCGCCAATGCAAAAATTGGAGCTCTTCAATAAA
This sequence comes from Ptycholaimellus sp. GST1_10, assembly GCA_030248095.1. NCBI lineage: Eukaryota > Metazoa > Nematoda > Chromadorea > Chromadorida > Chromadoridae > Ptycholaimellus > Ptycholaimellus sp. GST1_10. Next base: position 54,882 of record JASANA010000078.1, read on the forward strand.
AACGCAAACCAAAAATAGACTATGATAAAAATTAGACAAATTCATGAAAATGACCAAAATTTTCCATATTGAATCAACCAAATTAATCATTGAATCAAATTTTTTTGAACATTTTCATTGACCCTCCCGCTAATTGGTGAAAAAGGGAGCTAATTTCTTTGCCATAATACCCACTTATGACCATATGTGAGCATTCCATATGAGCATCCAGCCGTAAGTTGGACTGCAGAACTACAAATGCCGCCTGCGGGTGCTGGACTCCTTCGGCACGGAAGCAGAATTCAACAGCCCCACATACTTCACTCAACACAAGCAACAGTTGGGAGGTTCTGGACTTTGGGCAAAAGTTTGTGACAGCTGTGAATGAATTTATGAGAATGAGAATAAGGACGTGAATCAATTATCAAAGGATAAATAGTAGTTTCACTAAATCAGAATGTTGAAACATAAAACCAGTCAGTAAGCATCGAGTGCGTTTACTTTTGAAACAATTCGCAGGACCTATGCTTGAAACTGATGCGATTGGGAGAGCAAGTTGAGGGTATCAATGCTGCAGGCTCAAAGAAGAACACGTGGGGCGGGCATGGACTGAGGCTGGGCCAGTTCTACACCATGTTCCCGCACAGCCCTGACAACACATTCCTGGGTTTCGTGGTGGACACATTCCCCACTTCCGACGAACCTCCCACTCGCAATAACTCCGCTCTGGTTTGGCTGACTTTCAAAGCTCTTTAGATGCAACAACTTAGTTTATTGAAAAATTCTGTTTACGCCCAACTAGCCTATACTTTAGGAGAGTATAAAAAGGTCATCTGAAAGTGCTGCTGAATTTTACACCGAGCGAAAAACGTGAAAATGTTTAGTTTGCACACTATGCAGGCCAAAGTATAATTATGAGCTCAAAATCGTACAAAAAAACTTTGTACTGGCTAAGGCAAGCGTCCAGTTACGACCCATGTTTCGAATATTTCAATGTTTAATACCAACAAAGATCACCTCTATCAAATTAATCCCTAGGCCGCATATTGTGTGGTATTTCAAATTTCTTGTCGCAACACTTTCAACTACAGCTGTCATAAATTGACCATCAACAAAGACATCTATTTGCCAAATCCATTTCCTTTCTTTCCTCCTCCTCTTTCACGGCTCCCCAGCATGAGTCAATTGTTTCTCTAAACAGCCAAACAATTTCCATCAAAATGTCCTCAGCCCCTCCGAATGTAAAAACCCCACTGCAGATCTACGGCAAGTCCCAGGCCTTCTGGAAGGGCGCCGAGTCCGTCATCGCAGCCATTCAAGGCGAAGGTCTGGAAATCCATGCCACTGTCGGTGGAGAGAGTCCTCAACTTCCTCCCGGCGTCATCAACCACGGCGTCCTATCCGGCCAACAGCTGCATAGACTCCTCAGACAGGTTATGCTTTTTTTGCTCACAGAGAACTTGGGTTTACTGGTTTTTGGTGAAAGAATCGATTCTGCTCTCTGGTTTTTGGGCAATGTGAGCTGACTCGTAGAGCTGCGAATAGCCAGACTGAATTGATGCTGCTTGCTTTGATGTTTCTGGAAAGACTCAAAGGCGCACGTTAGGAGTCTGCTTGTAATGTTGAACGGTTAATGCAGCTACATATTTTCTGTCGAACCCCAGTCTTGGCATTTCCTCCTCTTCCATCCATCAATTGCCACCACCTTTGGCCTCAAAAAGCCTCCCAAACTCCTCCTCCTCTCCTCTTCAACTCTGGGGGATGGATGGTTCGAGGGGCAGGCAGGGTCAAAATGAAGGTAAGACTCCGTTGATTGGGCAAACATTTTGAAAAATCAGGGGTTGCGCCCCTCCCCGCACAATTTTTCAGGCAATGACAGAGCTTCAAGTCAACCAATCAGCTGCAGGCAAAAGCCTTCGTAGGCCTGGCCTTTCCGTTCTTTGTCAAATTTATATAGCAAAAGCTCAGTCCTGGCATTTCATCTTCACCCGTCCATCTCAAACTCCTCCTCCTCAAGCTCAAATCAACCAATCTGGTGCAGGTGAAGACCTTCGTAGGCCTGGGCTTCCCCTTCGAAGGCCCGGCGCCCCTGGAGGCCATCGCCAACGGCGCCGTCTTCATCAACCCCGCCTTCCCAGCACCCCTCGGCCGCAACTCCGCCCACGCCTTCTTCGCCGACAAGCCTACCCTTCGCAGCCTCCCCTCACAGAACCCCTACGCCCAGCAGTTCATCGGCCCTCCGCACGCCCTCACCGTCGACCTACGCAACGCCTCTGCCCTGAAGGCTGCCTTGAGGGAGGCCAAACAGAGTCAGCCAGAGTTAGACACTTCACTCCCATATTCTGTGGTATGATGGAATTCACGAAGGATAACAATTGGTTTTAGATTATATTTCATCAAATATATGAAATTCCTGAAACATTTGGCGCATGGGTAGCCAGCGATCGTTGACCAATGATTGAAAATAGCCCAAAAAGTCAGCTAAGAACATCTCAAAACCTGTCCCTGGCACCCGATGCCCCCCTGGCTGCTGTTCAAATCTTTGCCTCAATTTTCAGACCGCACGTGCCGTTCGAGCTGACGACGGGTGGTATGCTGGAGCGAGTGGGAGTGCTGGTGGAAAAGCAGCAGTTCTGCGCTCGCAACGCCAACTGGCCGCCTTTCGGAGCTGCCAGAATCCTGCTGGCCTCACCAGGCGCCTCCTGCGTTCATGCTTGTACTGAAGCTGGTAAGATATTTTACTGGAAAATTTGTATTTGTTTTAATTTTTAGGTTAATTGTGTCTAATAATTTTTGAAAAAAATTGGAGAGAAAATGACCCACTCTATTTCCACCTGTTTTTAGTCTACAGCTATTTGAGTAGTATTGGTAGAGGGCTTTTTCCTCTCCCAGCAATTGAATGAATAGTGAAATTAGTTGTAACTGAAAAACCAAACAAGAATAATTGAACGAATGACAAAAGTTAAACGCATGGCTCTAAGGGAACTAATAAGCATAGGAAAAGCCTTTTCAGAAAACAGAGGTTATTGTTTGCGAAATTATTTTTCTGGAGA
>JASANA010000079.1:0-16977 GCA_030248095.1 Ptycholaimellus sp. GST1_10
ACCCTGCATTTTCACCAATTAGCCAAAAAAAATTTGTACTAGGCGCAGTATTAACAAGTTTAATCAAAATTTAAATCAAAATTCAATTTAAATGCCAATCGTTCGAGTGATAAAAGAAAATAATATCCAGTTATAATTTTTAAAAACTTTCCAAATAATAAAATTGTTGCGTTGAAAAAATTATAAAATAGAGCGTAAAAATTGGATGACAAACCCTCTTTTGGAAATTTTGAATCTATTAAAAAGCTCTCTAAAAGATACAGGGATCGGAATACAGTGTGGCGTACAACTGGCAGACAAAGGAGTGCCATCTACTGGCCACACTAGGGCCATTCCAACACCAGGCTGATGGGAAATGGGTTATATGGGTGAGACAGGTAGGAGCTAAAAAAATAATTGTAGCAGCCAGTAAAAGCCAAACGTGATGCAGAAGTGTTTCACCTGCGCTGAGCACTACAAAACAGGCAGAACGTCCAACGGAGTCTACGACCTCCTCCTCTCTGATGGCCAGAACCACTACACCATCCCTGCCTACTGCCAGATGCGACGGCACTTACACCTTCATTCAACAGTCCCTTCTGCAGCCATTCATTCCAGCCGCAGTGATGAGGCATTGTGTGCTTGAAGGCGTGTGGACGACAGCGTGGACTTTGCCCGCAGCTGGGCTGAGTACAAGGCTGACTTTTGGAGGCCGGCGAAGGATGCCAATTTCTGGCTGGGCCTGGAGAATATGCACCTACTAACCGCCCACTGCGGCCTCTCTCGCATCCGCTTCGACATGCAGGACTGTCTGGACGACAGCACTGGCTACAAAACCTACAGCACCTTTCTGGTTGCCTTTCTCCCAGCTCATAGGCGATGTGAACTGTGTACATCGATGAGTTGTGCATGAAGAAGCTGAGTGCCAAGCGGATGGTAGAGCGGGATTGAGGCGGAGAGCGAGAGCAGCAACTACAGCCTCCACCTTGCCGGGCCTGCTGGCACCGCCAAGGATGACCTGCTCTTGCTGGGCGCGCACAACCCTGGCCGATGGCAGGCTCACGGCATGCAGTTTCCCACCAAGGATGCGGACAATGACCGATATCCGGGTGGCAGCTGCTCAGTGGAGAGCTTTGGCTCAAGATACCCGTCATGGCTCAATAGGCGCCGGAAGCTGTGAGCAGTTGAAGCGGATGGTGGTTACTGTTACCATCCTCTATAAAGCGTGACATGTTTTAATAAACTAATGTGTAATAAAAAATATTTAACATTAATTAGACACTTATGTTGCATCAGAAATCAAACTTATAGTCAACAAAGAATGCAACGAACAAAAAAGCATTAGCAATATGCAAATCTTGTTTGCAGTAAATGTGCATTTTCGTCATGATATTTTCCCCCAATTCAGCCAATGCAGTGAGAGCGCGCAAGTTATTTGTTTTGGTTTAATAAGATTTTCCCCCTATTTCGCCATTGCAGTGGGAGAGCACCAATTTATAGGCACCAAATGTCTGACTCCGTGACTGAAAAGAACCGGTCTTGACAGACGGTGTTCCACAGTAATGTTTTTGATGCAAATGCCCAGCTCTTGCGACCTGATCCTTGCATTGAATCCCCAGGCGGTGAAGCGAGAAGCCCAAAATTCACTTCTTTGGGGGCAACGGCTTGGGGAGGCCAATTTGCCAAATGGCCAAGCAAAATGCAATCGACCAAGCAGCTAATTCCACAAATATTAACTGTATTTTTTTGACTTTTTACTCGGAACATTTTTGGAGAAAAGAGACCCATATTAGGCTTGCCAACAGTACCAGATATATCGTGGGGGGGGTGATTTATACGCGAATGATTTTAAACAATTATAACTCAAGATCTACACAATATTATTTCGCGAAAATTTATCAGCAGGTACTCGTAGATGTTTATCACTATATTGTGTTAAATTTTTGTGCAAAACGGATTCACACTCATGGTTTTATTTGTATTGGAAATAAGCTTCAATTCATCGTCCATGTTTTTTGATGAAACATCAACTTTGCTGGAGATAACAAATAACTTGAATCGAGTTTGTCTCTAGTGAATTCTTGAGCATCTATTTGTGGCAGATTTAGTGGCTGCCCTGAAACATCCGGCTGGTAGTACCATCCTCTATAGAGCGTGACATGTTTTAATAAACTAATGTTTAATAAAAAAATTTAACATTAATTGGACACTTATGTTGCATCAGAAATCAAACACTTATGTTGCATCAGAAATCAATCACTTATGTTGCATCAGAAATCTAGCCTTGGCCACCTCTCCACCTCCCATCCTGCAGAGCCTCAGCGACGCCAATGGCCAAAAACATGGGTTTTCAGCATAAAACATCATGTAGAGGGGCCCAAAACGCCAAATTTGCCAATTTTCCAATTCCACATTTTCAAGAATTATTAGTATTAATTGTTCCAGGCATCAGATAAGGCTTTTGTGTACATTAAGATGGCGAAATATGATAAAAAAAGAATTGTTCCAGAATTCGCCCAATTCCGCAACTGTTCTTACTGTTCCGTACTGTTCCTCGAACTGTTCCAATTGTTCCGGTCCGGAACTGTTCCGGAATTGTAATATTCGGCCCTTCCTTGCCTCCCCGGATCCCTGGGCCTTTTTTTATAAGTATTCAGTTTAGTGTGTAGTGTGCCACAGTGGTGTAGTGGCGAAGGCGATTAACCTGTGGAAAGAATATAGCTGGTTCGATTCCTTTACAGGCATTCATATTATTTTTGTTCATTTAAATTGAGAAAATAACTTGTGCCATCGGCAGGCCAAAATTAAAGCTATTTTCTCCCAAAAATCGATTACCCTGAGTATAAGTCCAGAAAATTTCTCAAAATCAGTTGTGCCAATAAGTATTTCGTTTTGGTCATATTTTTTAAACAAGGTTTTTTTACAAGTTTTATATATTGAGTAAAATTTTAATTAAATATATAATCAACAATATAAATATTGTATTTATACATTTTATCCTATAATAAAAGTGGAAGAAATATCTGGTACCATCGGCAAGCCAAATGTGGATCTCTTTTCTCCAAATTTTGAAATTGCCCTGAGTAAAAAGCCAAAGAAATACATCTCCTACTAGTGGAATCTGCTGCGTCATCAGCATTTTGTTTTTGGGTGCGCATGGAAAGAGACACTGAACTAACTGCGCGCCAAAAACAAAATGCAACTGTCCAAGCAGCAGATTCCACTAGTAGGAGATGTATTTCTTTGGCTTTTTACTCAGGGCAATTTCAAAATTTGGAGAAAAGAGATCCACATTTGGCTTGCCGATGGTACCAGATATAATACTAAGATAGAATTGCAAGCTATAAAGTTTTATTCAGCTACTAAGTTTGGATGCGAAAAAGGTCCGAATTTTGCAATCGTCTTGGTGCAATATGTCCTCCCTTTGTTAGAAGTTGCCCGTCATAAATACCCTGCAAACTGGGCCAGCGATTTTAGCTAATTCGTTATGCTCGGTAATTATCGCAGCGCCCGTATTGAAAACTAATGAAGCGTGCATGACGTCAAATCACATACCAACTCAGATCCTCATGCCTTTTGTTTCAGTCCTTGGTCCGATTCTGTGTTTCTTCTCAACATTTAGCGGCTTAGCAGAACTATGGCGACCTACTTTGAAACTCCAAGAAAACCCGACCTGCACAACTGTCAGTAAACGAGAATTAAATCGCCAAAAAAAAACTTCAAAACCGACGTAAAAGTGATCAATCTCGGCCCAGTAGTTTGCGAACGGCTTTCTGAATATCCTGCAAGCCCCGCTCGCTAAACGGCAAAATCATGCTGCACACAGCTAGCCTTGTTAAAGAGCAGGTAGATGAAGGCATTGCAGGAGGAGTTTATGGTCATGAGAAAGGTGACGGAGGAGTAGAGCTCCAGGTGATCTGAACCAAACCAGTGGCACTCCAGTCAACCAGCAGTCCAAATGACCGGTGGGAATGATGCGGGGGAGGATGCGGAAGCAGGTGATGGCGGCGATGTAGACGCAGGAGATGAACATGAACTGGCGACTCAGGCGCGCCTCCAGACGGCGTCTGGCCAGCATGGCCCGGCTGCTCTGCGTTGGCTGCAGCTGCAAGCTGACCTTCTGCTTGGCTGCTATCCTCCAAGAGCAGTGGTGAGCAAATGGAAAATGGATGTTGGACCGCAAGTTTCGCGAAGCTGCGGGACAGGGGGCGCTTACTCTTGCTTCTCATACAGGGTGTCTCGTCCTATTCTTGTCACTTGTTCAAATGTCCATTGCGAGTGTTTGAGTTCATCGTTTGAGTTCTCCTTTGGCAGAAGCCAGAAGCCTTTCTAAGGACATTAAAAACATTGTGTTAAATGGACAAATCGATTGGTTTTAATCTGAACCAGAAATCGAGATTTTACTAAAATGAGAACTCAAACGATGAATTCAAACACTCGCAATGGACATTTGAACAAGTGACAAGAATAGGACGAGACACCCTGTACTTTTATTTCCCATTTGCTCACCACTGCTGCCGGCCTGCTGTTTGACTAATATCATCCCTTAGCCCAACGGCATCGTGGCTGCGACGGATGGCGCAGTAGATGGAGGCGTAGCAGAAGAGCATCACCGCGGCCGTCGCCGAGTTGGCGGGGATCTCCACCAGCCAGTCAGACCTCAAATGCAGGTGCTGGTTGGGCAGCAGAGCTGTGAAGGGGGGAGGAGGACCAGTTGAGGCTGCCCGGAGGGATGACCCAGCCGATGGTGTAGATGCGATGGCTGATGATGAACCTGAGAATGCAGTAGACTCCGGAGGGGTAGAGCCTTAGAAGAGCAGCAGGGACCGGCAGCAGGGGAGAAGGCATTGATTGACGGCCACAGTGGCGATGGACAGGAGCCAGGCGGCCAGACAGAAGAGGCGGACGGCGCTGACGTTGCCCAGCCAGCTCTGGTGCTGCGGCCAGCAGATGCTTAGGTAGCTGTAAACATATTCTCCTGCTCCACCCTCCCCCCCCCCACATCACGCACCGATTGATGGCAATGGCGTTCAGCATGAGCAGCATCACGTGCCACATCCTCCAACCAGGAATTTCGTCAACAAATATGCATCAATGCTCGAATTTTCTCATTTTTTGGAAAAAAAGATGGATGAGAGCAGCTGAAAGGATGGCTCAACCAGAGCAGGGCACAGGGCGGGAGCCAGGCAAGGTATGGCGGCAGGAGCAGGCGCTGGGCACAGGCTGTGATGCCTGAGGAGGAATTCATTGCTGCAGTGTCTACAGGGTGATCTTTATGACAGCAAACGCTCATGTTAATCAGCTGCAAAATGGCTTCTAGTGGGTCTGGGCATTTGAGTCCAATGGGAGCATAAAATTTAAACATTTTTTGGTGGAATGACAAAGAAAAGTTTTAATTTTATGCTCCCGTTGGACTCAAATTTCCAAGACTTACTAGCAGTCATTTTACAGCTGATCAAAGTGAACGTTTCCGGTTATAAAGATCACTATGTAAGAGGACAAGCCCCCCCCCAGAAAGAGAGGCACCAATGTAGAGGAGGTTGCAGAGCTGAAGACTGTCGCAGCAGAGGAGACTCAGGGCCAGGCAGTAAAGACTGCGCTTCTGCAGCTGACTGGAGCTGCTGGCCAGGGCCAGGACTGCAGACTCAACTCCCTCCCTTAGGGGAGTGGGAGAGGAAAGAAGGGCTGACTGAGGAGGAGGTTGGCGCCGAGGCCCGGCAGGGTGCCCAGCACAATGGCGCCGCCTAGCAGACTGCTCCTGCTGCTCACGGAGGCTGGGCGTAGCAAAAACGGGACCCCTCCTGTCCCATTCATGGCCTGGCAACCGTTGTTGGCCTCAAGATTCGCTTGAAGTTGTATGAAATGTAGAGCCGCTCGCGAAGCCTTAAAGCTGGATTTAAACTAGATTAGCAACAGCTTAGGCTTCGTTTGCGAAGCCTTAAAGCTGGTCATTAATGGGCCCATAACTAGGCAGAATGAAAGAGCCTATAGTGCAACATTGATCCTGTCCAGAAATGTCATAATTGATGTCATAATATCTTCTAACAATCACTCTAGAGACACTTAGCTGTCTCTCCTAAGTGAACTGATTACTATGTTTAAGTTGTCATGAGAAGTTGCGTCTTCTGGGTTCATTCCCGCAAAAGCAAAGCATAAACCCTTCAAAATCAATATTAATTATTAATTACTCATTAAAATCACTAAAACTCTAGAATCATTATCATTGCGATTTGATGTAACGAGAGCGGATAATCCATTTCATCTAATTTGTGCCAAAATTCTCAATCAAATTTTGACACAAATATGAAGACATCTAGCATTCTGACCCCCCCCCCCCCCCATGGCATTGCGTGTCTTGACGAGGTTGTAGGAGCGGGTCCTTGGGTCTTGGCCTTTGGAGGCATCCCATGCAAAGGCCAGAGCAAGGTAGCCGCAGGACCAGCCATCATTCTGCTCCACTGGGCAGAAGACACGCACCAGCACTGAGTCATCAGACTCCTCTCCTCCCATTTCTGCTAGCATTCGCAGGGTGTGGCTTGTGTAGCAATGCCTATACCATCAACTTTCTCTCTCTAAACCCGTTTGTCCATGAAAGGCTGTACTGATTTGGCAGGGAGTTGTAGACGTGAACGGTGCCAGGGGAGATAGGGCCTCCAGCAGCAGCGCAGATCCAGTGATTGGAGGTGCCTAGGAAGACCTGCACTCGGCATTCTTCACTTCCCCGCTTCACTCCAGCAGCAGCCTCAGCTACAAACTTGATCAAATGAGGATGCAATTCAATTAATTGTCTAATGACTTGGTGAATGTAGCCAGCCAATGGTGGGGAAATGTTGGCGAAGGAGGAGAGAGAACTCAGCAACTTCAGCATCCTCCAACAGGTAGCCGTCTTCTCCAAGCACTCTTCGCTGAGCTGGCAGAAGTTGGATCCCTAAAATCATTTCATTTGAACTTTGAATGTTGTTATGCTGAAAGAATGAAAACGTGGGGAAAGTAGGCGGGGAGCTGTGGTTGGGGAGGGCACTGAAGTGGGGGCAGGTGATTGTGGCAGAGGGGCTGGCGGCGCTGGCAGGGGAGCGGATGGTGCTGGTGAAGGAGCCGGAGAGAAGCTGCAGAGAAGACCAGGAGAAGCCAGCCTTTGCCAAAGCCCCTCCAAAGCGGCGACGCCCAGTCTCCACACTGCCAAGAACGTGGCCTCTGACCAGGTATTGCACAGCTGAACCCTACTACAGCACCACTGCTACCTATTCCATTTAGGTGTGAGGTAGGAGAAGTGGAGATGGTGAAGCCAGAAGCTGAGCTAGGAGCGCATTGTCCTCAAGGCTTCCCATGGAGCAAAGCTGACCCAGCTGAGAAGGGTACCCCTATTCGTTGCTTACCTTTCAATTGCATTGCTTAGCTGTAAACTGCCTGAAGGCTGGCGAATCCAGCCAAGCAGTGGACGAACGGTGCTTGTTTCACAATCTGGCTCCATCGCTTCTTCGCCCTGCATCTACTACCAAGTCTGCACTGGGGACTGTGCCTGCAAGTATTGCTCTTCTCTAGGCTTCACTATCTAGCAAGATGAAATTGAGGCAAAGCTGAGCATCGCATGATGCTGGAGAGAATGGAAGTGGTGCCAGCGCTACGGGAATTCCTAGTGGCTACAGCTGATCCAGCGTCGCCCACAACCTCACCAGCCTTTCTAAAGCCACTGCTGGTCCAGCTAGCAAAGTTGAGTCTCTTTCTATTCCCGTGCTTGTGAATATGCAAGTGAGGAGTGCCAGGAATTCACCGGTGGCAGCTCTCTGGCCAAGCACAAGCAAAGATTCTCTCCAGCCCCTCCTAGAAAAGCGGAACCTGAGCCTTCCAGGAGAGCAAACGGCATACAAAGAGGCGCGGCGAAAAGCTCCAGCAATGCTTCAGCTTCTTCTCCCCATCCTTCAGCATGAACCACGAACCCTCAGCAGACCCTTCACCAGTCTCCTTCACCATCTCCAAGAAGTCTCAGCAGCTGCCTATGAAGTCCCCAGCCGCATCTTCGCTTCCTATCCCAAGCCTTGCATCAAGCCAGAAGCTTTCTTTCCACTCCTGCCTCAATGCCGCGGCTTGCCCATCTATGCTGCTGATGCTCCATCAGCTGTGGAGGAGGAAGAGTGCAGAAAAAAGCATGGCCGCCATCCCATCCTCACCCCAGCCATCCTCACCTTCCAGTGCCAGCATGGAATCATCTTTGGAATTGAAGTAATTTCCTCCTATTCAATCAGTGAGCATCAATTCATCTACTTTTCATTCAGGTACTCAGGAGCTCAGAATCAGTCAAATTCCCCTTTGAAGCCATCTTTTCGCGTTTCAAGAAAGCTCCTGATGTCCTGATCTACGACCATGCCTGTGCCCTTCACTGCTACTTCCTCAACCGGGAGCCTAGATACATCAGAAAATCCATCGTAGCCTCAGATCGATTCCACTTCCGCAACCACACGGCCTGCAACAGTGGCTACTCCCTGGACTCTTATCCACACCTGGCCACAATCAACAGCGAGTGGGCAGAATCCAACAACAGCCGGCTTGCAAAGCTTTCCTCATCTCTAAGCTATATGGCTCCTGACAAATTTTTCAAAACTCTCTGCCTTTATGTTTCTCTGATGAAGATTTGATTTTGCCTTCACTACACCAGGTAGGTTGACTTCACTTCACTACACCAGGTAGGTGCTGTCTATAAACTTGAAACCTACTCAAGTCTCCCCTCAATAGACTAGAAATTTCTCAGCATTTAGACACAACAACCAACAGAGGCAACAAGGATTTAAACAACTAAAAGCAATTCCCTGGGGGGGCCTTCTGAGGGGCCCCCCCGGGGGACCTTCTGAGGGGCTCCCCGGGGGATCCTGCTGAGAGGCCCCCCGGGGGGGCCTGCTGAGGGGCCCCCCGGGGGGACCCTCCAGGGGACGCAGAATTGCCCCCTGTAATGGCATGCAATCACATTTTCAAAACCCGTAATACTGTGTGTTGGTCGCTAAGGAGACCGTGTTTTCGCTCTGCTCGCACAGCCCCAATTGATGGGGTTTTTTGAAAATACCTGATGCGTGAGCAATGATCACAACTCTACTTTCACACTGTCTGTTAAGATCAGGTTAGAAACGCAGAAATGCTGTTTCCAGACCCGGCGTAGGGTCAGGAATCAAGGCGTAATTTCAAACAAACATCCTAAATAGAAACTGGAGATTCTTGATTTGCGAAAACCCATGGATGTTGGCGGCGATGAATGGGGACAGTATCATGGAATAAGAAGATTATAAATGATTATACTTTACGTTATTTTACTTCACTATTGTGCAAACTGGTTCTTCATACATTACAGTATAGACCACTGCTAAAGCTATAGCATTCAAACCGTGATGTAAAGAGTGCTGTTAAGATTCCTTCCCACAGTAAACCGATACCAAAGCTTAGAACCGCCAAACATGCTGCATATTTTATTTTTCTTCACATTTCTAAGCGAGTTGGTTTGTTTCAAAATAAAATGCCCGGCTGAAAATTGAAAAATCAGCAGAGGATTGAAGCTTATACGTAAACAAAGTCAATAACGAGAAACTGTTAAAATTCTTCCAAACAGGCTTACCGAATGCAAGCAGGAAGAAGACGGCAACAGAGACAACCTAAAAAATAAATGACAAGCCACCGCAAGAGGCAGAGGTTCCGGAAGCCTCTTCTCATTTCTTTGGCTGCTCCTTCTGTGGACAGCTGATTAGGCATTGCAGAAGATTGCCTCCCCCCCCCCCCCATCCACTAATATGGCTTGAAGGCAGCCTATCTCAGAATGAATTTAGCAAAAATCGTTTGCTCTCACAGCCTCCGTCAAAGGAAAAGCCTCCGCATATCCACCTCCGCATCCGAATAGAAAGAAAGTGAAACAGAAAGGCTACGGCGGATTGCTTCCTCAGAGTTGGCTAATCATAATCTGACGAATTTTGGACCAACCAAAGTATGTCAGTCTTTGCAATGCTTATGGGCTGACGTTCATGGTCAGTACCGCTGCCGTTGCTTGGGAATCAATGGCAATTCAGCCCTATACAGAAATGATTGCCTCTTGTACATAATGAATTGTGGATCTTTGAATGACGACCATGAATCGCCCTCAAAGTAACAGAAGTACGTAAATTGAAATAATTCAGACGTCTGGAACATTAGTTTCGGGATTTTTCTGTTGCGATTTTGCCGTTATTTGGTTGTCTTTCGTTTTGTTCCGTTTCCGTTTTTAGAGCTCAATCATTTGCGTTATCAAACTTTATCGCGTATTTTCCACAACCTTCCTCAACATAGAAGCCACATGGCCATTCTAGGATTTCAGATCTGTCAGCCTGAGTCCTAGACGCGATGGGATGTTTCCGCTCTCCAGCAGAAGCTCCTCCAGAAAGCTGCTCTCCAACTGCGCCGCGTGATAGCTGAGGATGTGATGGCGTGCGTTAGCAGAGTGCAGCGTGCCCATTCTGTTGCCGCATTCCACCTCCTCACCGCCCTTCTCCACCAGCAGGCGACACATCTGGCCCTTGCCCTCCGGCGTAGTGTACCAGGGCAGCTCCCACACCTGCTTTCTCATTGAATGGGTTGGGCAGTGGCTGGCTTCAAGAAAGACAGGAGAGAAAGATGGAACAGAATGTACTCTGGGAAATACTTCCTGCTCTGTGCTCACCCTCCTTGCATCACCTTTGAAGAGAAGAAGTGTTTGAAACCTTTTTCTTCGTCCGCTTTGGGCCTCGTCGGGACGAGTGGCGAAGGTAGTCTTTGATTCCTCCTCCACTGCCATTGCCTTCCCCATCGGTATTCCCATGTCTTCCACTGGAGCAGATCGTTGGTGGCTAGAGGCAAAGAGCTGAGCGAGTTTTTATCAGTTGAGTCAGTAAGGGTAGAAACACTCGAAGAGGAATCCGTTTGACGAATAGGTTCACTGCTCAGATTGCTTGGTTTTCGTAATTGGTGATTGGGTTGTAATATCAATCAACCATTCTTATCCAACTGGCTACTAAGTAAAAATGTGCGTAGCTCAAGAAGAGTATCAGTTTCCAAAAATGCACAAATGTCCAAATCAATTTTGCGTCAAATTCGAATCAATTATGGACTTCGCAGTCAAAGTTGGTCTTGTAGCGGCTGTGATTTCAAAAGCGCCTTCTTCACAGACCTCATCGGCCATTGCCTTGCTCACGACCACGTTGAGAAAATTAGGTTTCTCTTCATTTTGCCGAGTTTGCCATGCATTTTCATAGCCATTATTACAGAAACACGCATATCGATGCGTTAGCCTTTCTTTTTTTTTTTCGAGGACACCAGTTTATCAACAAAACTGGGTGAATCAATAAGCCGCCTAATGGCGGAGTCAAACGAGAAGGAGAGATTGGAGGAGGATCATGTGAGAGAAGTGTGCCAGAGGGACATGATCATTGCGAGGACCCCAGTAGCCGACTGGCATGCTGGACGAAGGCCGCTCTCGAGCCCAGAATCACTCTCCCTGAGCTTGTTCCAAGACTCCCGTGCCCTATGTGGCCAGACCCCCGCCATCGCCCCACCCCCCAGGGAGGGAGGCTCGAGGTGGTGGCGGCCTCGGAGAGATCCGCAGATGCGGGGAAAGAAGACTGGGCATCCGTGATGATAGATTTGGGCTTTGGCACTGGGAGAGGCAAGGGAGTGGGAGCAGCTGGGGAAGAGAAAGGTGTTTGATGCAGCTGTAGAGAGGTCAAGCGGAGCTGGGCTGGAGGGTGGGTTAGGAGGCGGCTGCTGAAATGGAGAACTAGAGGAGAGGTTAAGCAGGCCTGACTCCAACGCACACTTGACAGACAAATAACACTGCCTTAGTAATAGCAGATCTGCCAGCGCCCTTCGATGCTCCAGCGTTTCCCAGCCCAGGATTCTGCAACGCCCCTTGTACCCGGCCCCCTTGCTGCTTCTTCCTGTAGCTCGAAAGATATGCACTGCAAAGGACTTTTGCACTCGTTCAAGCGGGTTAATTTCTGCTCTTTTAGTTGGTGACCAGACTGGGCTTGCATGCTCAAGGTGCGGACGGACATAGGTAATGTATGCCTTAGCAAGTGTCTGGAGTGAGGGGAAGGTGAAACATTTTCTGGTCAGCCATGCTGCATGGTTGGCGGAGGAAATGATAGAGGATATTTGAGGTTTTTTCAGAAGCTGTGGGTGAATTTGAATGCCGAGGTCGCGGATGCTGGTTTCCGGCTTGTGAGCTGGGAGAATGGCACCACCGAGTAAGAGTGAAGCTGGTGCACCTGGGCCTATTCGAAATACTAGACATTTCTCTGGGGCCAATGGTAGTTGCCAGGCATCAGACCACATCTTTAGCTGATTTAGGGCAAGCTGAAGGGGTGAGTTTGCTGCTTGCCATAGGACGGTGCTGCTAGTCGAAGGTCGTCAGCATAGAACCAGGCTGCCACACCAGGAGTCTGGTTGATGACCCAGGCAAGGGACAGAAGGTATACATTGAACAGCAGAGGGCTAGAAAATCCACCTTGGATTATGGAAGAGGAAATGGGGACAGGAGGGGCTTCTGACTGGCCAAGCCTCACACTGAAGGAGCGATTACAGATGAATCGCTCCAGAAGACGGCAGAAAGCTGGCTCAAAGCCAAGACATCGACAGACATGCAGCAGTTTTGGGTGTGAGACCCGGTCGAAGGCCTTGGAGAAATCGACGTAGATGACATCGATGGAGTTTCCACAACACCTCTCCTCTGCTGCAAAGTGCCAGAAGGAAAGGAGGTTTGAGGTAGTAGAGCGTTTTGGCCGAAAACCATGAAGGTTAGTTGGAAATATCTGGTTTAGTTCAAGCTCTGACCTCAGCTGCCTGGCCAGGAGACGATCTAGACACTTAGATAGAGCAGGCAGAAGTGAGATTGGACGATAAGATTTTGCTTCGTTGATAGGTCCTTTCTTCAATCGAAGTTCCGTCGTAACAATGAACCAATTAGCTGTTACGAGGACAACGACAAGTCAGATGATGACTTTTCCCTCAAAAAAGGGTCATATGAACCAATCATTGTTAGCAATGTGGAAAATACTAAATCTTCCGAATCACAGCCTAGAGAGACTGCTTTGAAATGCAGCAAATGCAGCTATGCTTCAAATCCTAAAAGAAATCATCTGCACAGTCATGCAGTTCAGCATGCTTCTGGCTGTGCCAACATTCGACCCTACTGCTGCTGTGCATGCGAAAAACGCTTTTCACTACTCCATAACGCCAAAAAACATCAAAGAAATTGCTCTGAACTGTCGCGTATCGTTGTTATTGACAGGTAAGCGAATTTTTTTCTAAAAGGACTTAGATTTTAGAGCTGCTGTTTTGATTATTGAGACTACGAAACGAGACAGCGATTCGAGAAGCACTGGCTGGATGCTTTCCTGACATTTCCTTCTCTTGGAGCGGATTGAAAGACATCGCTTGATAAAGACCATTTATTAATAGGATTGTTGCACGTTTTAGCGAAAATGAGGCAATTCAAGAAATGCACTGCTAATAATTTTGTTGCAATTTCTGCTATCCTCCGTGCCGCTTATTCTACCTCCAAATGATTAAAATGTTCCTGCTTGGCGAATATGCACCGCAAATGCCACACAAGGGTTAGGCGTTAGTGGGTGGGCAAATAATTAGTGGAAGGGGGCTAAAATTAGTGGGCGAGTGCCTTTTTTTGAGGACAAATGCTTCATTTAAAGTTCGAAAGGGGTGGGCGATATAGGACTGGGCAGATAATTAGTGGAAGGGGGCTAATAATAGTGGGCGAGCGCCTTTTTTTGAGGACACACGCTTCATTTAAAGTTTGAATCAGTTCAAACAAGTCACATGCTTCATTTAAAGTTCAAATCAGTTCAAACAAGTTAAAATATTTGTTGATGAGGCGTCAAAAGCGTGGGCAAGGCCATATTTTTGAGGTAAGAGATAGGAAATTTACACAGTGAGTCTAAAGCGGGGGGAAAGTTATACAGGCGAGTCTAAAGGTGTCGCATGTAGGTATGATAAACTCTTTTGCATGGCAGCCTGGGGGGATGGCGCCAAAGATCATGCCAGACATCTTGGAACCTAGCCAATAAATTGCAGACAGTCGTTTTGAAACTTCTCTCGCCAAACTTATAGAGTAATCCTTTCTAATGAATAAAAAAACGCAACAAAAAGAATCGTTGTTAACAATGTTTGAAAAAAGACAAGAAACTTTTTCACCATGTATTGTAATAAATTTATTTAAACGATTTTTATATAATTTACTTTGCGCCAAAGAATTCGGCAGCAAATGATAGTCTGCTAATGGGAGAAAAAATGACACAGACGAATCTAAAGGTGACGCATGTAGCTATGATAAACTTTTATGCATGGCTGCCTGGGGATGGCGCCAAATATCTTGCCAGACATTTTGGAACCTAGCCAATAAATTGCAGACGGTCGCTTTGAAACTCCCATGTTTTATTCGAATGGCAAGGTAGAGATAGGGGGGATATTAGTCGGACGCGCGGTCTAAAGGGTGGCACATGTAGGTATGTTTGAGTCTTAAACATTGGCCGCCTAATTAGGAGGCGCCTATGACTAGACTTTGTTTCTGGAAGTTTGCCAACATTTACAATTCCCAGACAGGCCGTTCCCAGTGACCCACTCATAGATCAACTATCCCCTCTCCTCCGGTGTGCGCCAGTAGATTTGGCGGCGCTGTTTCGTCTTTGGGTCCAGCCACTCGATGTGGTCTTCATCAATGGGACAAATGAGAAGAAACGAAAGATGAGGAGGAAGGAAAACTCTTCTCTTCCAGGTAGGCGAATACAGCGGCAAAGGCGTCGGGGGAGAAACAGCGATTGATTTTGGCGTTGCAAAAAAGAAGGCTCTGGGCGGTTTCGGTTAGGTCGAGGGTGTAGATGCGGTTGTGCTGACAGTAGTCCAGCACAAATCTTGCCACGCCTCGATATGTTTTGCACACGTCGACCATTTCGGCTGCAGCCTAGCTGAAGAAGCAGCTACTGGGGAGGGGAAGAGGTGAATTAGAAGGAGGCGGATGTGAAGAAGGGCGGAAAGTTGTACTGCCAAGGCCAGGGAACGGTGGAAGCCTGCACCGTCTGCCCTGCCCTTGCCACCCTACACCATTCCCAACAACACCAGCTTGACTCCCTCAATCCCCTTTTTCTTGCCTCTTTTTCTCTCACGGCTTTTTTTTGCGCTGCTGAAGGCCGCCTGCCGCGAAGGTAAGGCAGTCAGAGCACCGGAGGCCGTAGGGCATGGGTGCGGAGGCCCCGGAGCATAGGCTAGCATGCGAAGCCATAGCACCCGTGTCCAGAGGCCGGAGGAGCTCTGGCACCCTGCCCAAAGCGGTTGGCGGCCAAGGCCAGCTTAAACAGTTACCTCATGTTTGCATCCGTCTGCCTCAATTTTTAACAAAATTGGCTGGTTTTTGCATGAAGGTCCGCCTGGGTGGTATCTCTAGGTCATATTTGGTGCTTGTTGAAATTTTTTGAATTTCACCCAGAATTCAACTTTTTGATGTTTCAAAGTACCAAAAACCATAAATCGCTTGTTTTTCAATGAAATCAGCTTATTTTTGGCAGGTATATCTGTCAAGGTGATTTCTTGAAACTGGCAAAAAGAATTTCCAAAATATTCATTATTTCCCAATTTATGGCAAAAAACCTAAAATCTTGATGTTTCGAAAATTCAAAGATGCATAAATCGATGGTTTTTCAGTGAAATCAGTTGAAATTTGGCACATACGTATGTCATGATGATTTATTGAAGTTGGTAAAATGGCAAGAACCGTTAGAGATACAGCCTCGTCACAAAAGTAATCAAAAAGTACCCAGGGTTTTCAAACGTGCTGAATCCATTGGCGATGGTTTCCAATCTCTATCGTCAAATGTTGGCTTGGCAAACTTTAACAGCTCATATCTCAAGAACCGTTAGAGATACAGCCTCGTCACAAAAGTAATCAAAAAGTACCCAGGGTTTTCAAACATGCAGAATCTATTGGTGATGGTTTCCAATCTCTATCGTCAGATGTTGGCTTGGCAAACTTTAACAGCTCATATCTCAAGAACCATTAGAGATACAGCCTCGTCACAAAAGTAATCAAAAAGTACCCAGGGTTTTCAAACGTGCTGAATCCATTGGCGATGGTTTCCAATCTCTATCGTCAAATGTTGGCTTGGCAAACTTCAACAGCTCATATCTCAAGAACCGTTAGAGATACAGCCTCATCACAAAAGTAATCAAAAAGTACCCAGGGTTTTCAAACGTGCAGAATCTATTGGTGATGGTTTCCAATCTCTATCTTCAAATGTTGGCTTGGCAAACTTTAACAGCTCATATCTCAAGAACCGTTAGAGATACAGCCTCGTCACAAAAGTAATCAAAAAAGTACCCAGGGTTTTCAAACGTGCAGAATCCATTGGCGATGGTTTCCAATCTCTATCGTCAAATGTTGGCTTGGCAAACTTTAACAGCTCATATCTCAAGAACTGTTAGAGATACAGCTTCGTCACAAAAGTAATCAAAAAGTACCCAGGGTTTTCAAACGTGCAGAATCTATTGGTGATGGTTTCCAATCTCTATCGTCAAATGTTGGCTTGGCAAACTTTAACAGCTCATATCTCAAGAACCATTAGAGATACAGCCTCGTCACAAAAGTAATCAAAAAATACCCAGGGTTTTCAAATGTGCAGAATCTATTGGTGATGGTTTCCAATCTCTATTGTCAAATGTTGGCTTGGCAAACTTTAACAGCTCATATCTCAAGAACCGTTAGAGATACAGCCTCATCAAAAAAGTAATCAAAAAGTACCCAGGGTTTTCAAATGTGTAGAATCCATTGGCGATGGTTTCCAATCTCTATGTCAAATGGTTATGGAGATGCTCTGCGCAGTCCATGCTCAGAAGGAAGAAAGAGAAGTGAAAAGAACCTGGTCCGCGAGGCAGAGGCAGAGGGAAGCGGCAAGAGCATTGGATTGAGGCCAACTGAGTCAAGCGTTAGAGGCGGCGTAGTTGGCGTCC
>JASANA010000080.1:0-30325 GCA_030248095.1 Ptycholaimellus sp. GST1_10
ATGTCCTTCTTGGTTAGAGTACATATTGTAGATGGGGCCAAGCAAGAAGGAGCCTCGCACAAACACACACCGCCTCCTCAACTGAAACGGATACAGCACCGCCCCCCTCTACCGCCCTTCCGCATCCGCTATTGAGGGAGGTCGCAGTTGCTGGAGAGGTAGGCGAGTGGGCTTGGGGGCAGGGCAGGGCAGGGCAGGGCAGGAAGAGGGGTGGATGAGGGGGAGGAGGGCCAGGAGGGGTAGTTGCTTGGCCCAACCAAGGGGGGCCAGGCCAGGCCAGGGGGAGGGCGGCTTCGGTTTCAGGACGGCGCTTCCATCAAAAGCTGCTTCCTGGAACTGGCGGTGGGTGGGGGGGGGGGCTCCCTCCCAGGCCTCCTGGCCCCAGCGGCGCCTCATAATCGTCAAGCGGCTCGATATTTTGGCTTTCGGTGATTCGATCCGCCCTTCGGCAAACAGCGGCAGAGAGAGACCAGCCTAGCCCAGCCCCTCCTTTTGATCATCGCCCCCTTCCTCCTTCCTACCCCTCATCCTCGCCTTCCACTTTCACTTCATCAACAAGCAAACCTGGAACTAACAGAGAGCTCCCCTTTCCTGATTTAGCCTGGCCCCATCCATCCGTTTAGCCTACCTGGCCTAAAAGACTTCCTGAAACAGCCAGCCAGCCTCCTACACGCCTCTCCTATCCTACACGATTCCCCTATCCTAAAGCTCCCACCCTCCTTAGCCCTCCCTCCTAACTGAAAGCCCCATCAACTTCACCTGCCCTATTCCCTCTCAGAAGAGGCCGGACTGATCGGAAAAACCCCAATACTACGTTACAGGTGATGTGGAACAAACTGTGTAAAACCCTACTGATAAACTTTACAGCAAGTTCTGGCGAAAACACATCTAGATGAGGAATATGAAGGAGACAAGGAAAATGGGTAGCCTAGAGTGAGGACAACTATGGTAGCAAGGGCGGGCCGGCCGCTTGGATGAAATTGGGTTAAGGAGGAGAGGAGGAAGAGCTGACCGATGATGTAGAGAAGGCTCCGACTCCACTTGCTCAGGTCCCGACAGGCAGCTCGACGCTCGGCGAAGCAGCGAGCCCCGCACTCTCCCATCACCTTTCCTCTTTGCCCTCTTCTCCTCCCTGCCTCTCCCTCCTTCTCTCTGCCACCTGTCTGACGCGCGACCGGGCTAGAGGGAGGGAAGCACTTTGGCCCATCGGGGGTGGGGAGGGGCCAGACTGTGTGCAGCCCCCCCCCGCCCTAGTCCCGCCCCCAATCAACCCCATAGCCCCTCCCACCCGCCGCTCCCTCCTTCCCTACTCCCCCCATTCCTACTCCCCCATCCCTCACTCAAACTCCCGCCCAGCCCACCTCTGATGCGCAGGCAGGCGGAATGGTCCAGCCCCTTCGATCCCCTGGCGCCTCCTGCCTGCCCCGCTTTTCACCCCCGCCCTCACTCATTCACTCAGCTCTGATAGGCACTCCGCCGAGGTTAAACAGAGCAACCGTCGTTGCCGCTTAGTCACACACGTGAAAGAGAGCAGGGATATGGCTGCTGCCTCCGGCGACGGCGAGGACACCCTCTACCCAATCGCCATACTCATCGATGAACTACGCAATGAGGATGTTCAGGTCCCGCTTTTCTTTCTCTGCCTTTCTTCACCGCTTTCTCCAACCTTCCCACTTTCCAGCTTCGTCTGAACAGCATTCGCAAGCTGTCCACCATTGCCCTGGCTTTGGGCGTGGAGCGCACACGATCGGAGCTCATTCCCTTCCTCACGGGTTGAACTTGAGGCTCTGGCTGAGAGGGCAGGAGGAATGAGAATTGTTTGAGACACGATCTATGACAAGGACGAGGTGCTGCTGGCGCTGGCGGAGCAGCTGGGGAACTTCACGCCGCTGGTGGGGGGCCCGGAGCACGTGCACTGCCTCCTTCCCCCGCTGGAGAACCTGGCCACCGTGGAGGAGACCGTCGTGCGCGACAACGCCGTCGACTCCCTCCGCACCATCGCCGACAAACACTCCGTCGCTGCCCTCGAGGAGCATTTCGTACCCATGGTCAAGCGCCTCGCCACCGGCGATTGGTCCCTCCTCCTACCCTTTTTCTCTTCTCACTTATACCCTATCTTCTACCTCCAGGTTCACCAGCCGAACGTCTGCCTGTGGACTGTTCGCAGTGTGCTATACGCGGGTGTCGCCGGCGCTGAAGGGTGAGCTGCGCGGTCTGTTCCGTAGTCTGTGCAAGGACGATACTCCCATGGTCCGCCGTGCCGCCGCCGGGAAACTTGGAGAGCTGGCCAAGGTTTGAGGAGCTAGGAGGTGAGAGGAGAGGTGAGGAAGAGGATGGTGCTTGAAGGTGGTGGAGGGTGATTTTGTGAAGAGCGAGCTGATGCCGATGTTCCTGGACCTGGCGCAGGACGAGCAGGATAGTGTGCGTCTGCTGGCCGTGGACGCGTGCATCCAGCTGGCGGGTGTGCTGAAGGAGGAGGAGACGAAGGAGCTGCTCAAGCCCATCATGCTGCAGCTGGTGGAGGACAAGAGCTGGCGCGTCCGCTACATGGTCGCCGACAAACTCACCGACCTTCAGAAGGCCGTCGGCCCCGACATGGCCAAGAGCGAGCTCGTCCCCGCCTTCGTCAACCTACTCAAAGACCTGGAGGCCGAGGTTCGCTCCGCCGCCGCCGGGAAGATGAAGGACTTCGCCTCCGCCCTCCCCGCCCCCGGCCGCGAGGAGCTGATCATGTCCAAGCTCCTCCCCACCGTCAAGGAGCTCGTCTCCGACCCCAACCAGCACGTCAAGACCGCCCTCGCCGGCGTCGTCATGGGCCTCGGCCCCCTCGTCGGCAAGGACGGCACCCTCGAGCACCTCCTGCCCATCTACCTTCTCCTCCTCAAGGACGAGACTGCCGAAGTCCGCCTCAACATCATCTCCTCTCTCGACAAGGTCTCTCTTCTTCTCTTCTTTCCTCCAGACTGAAGAGGATTGATGGGGTTTGTTAGGTGAATGAGGTGATCGGAGTGTCGCAGCTGTCGCAGTCCCTGCTGCCGGCCATCGTGGAGCTGGCCGAGGACTCCAAGTGGCGCGTCCGCCTCGCCATCGTCGACTACATGCCCCTACTCGCTGCTCAACTTGTTCCTTTTCCCCATCCACCTATCCCTTTTCACCCTCTTCTGCTTCCAGGGCCGCGAGTTCTTCGACGAGAAACTCCTGCCCCTCTGCATCAGCTGGCTCACAGACAACGGTCACTTCCCCCTCCCATTCCTTCTTACCCATCCAATAGAATAGATTGTGAGTTCAGTTTACGCCATCCGGGAAGCGTCCACGAAGATTCTGGGCAAGCTGGTGGAGGAGTTCGGGGGCGAGTGGTGCGTGAAGACGGTGATGCCAAAGATCCTGGAGCTCGCCAAGGAGACCAACTACCTACACCGCCTCACCTGTCTTTTCGCCATCAATGTCCCTCCTCCCCCTCCCTCCTCCCTCACGGATCAATAGAAGGAGGAAGTGCTTGAGGTAATGGCATCGGCGTGTGGCACAGATCTGGTGGTGGCGCACATGCTGCCCACGCTGCAGAAGCTGGCCCAGGACCCCGTTCCCAACGTTCGCTTCAACGTCGCCAAAACCCTCCAGAACATCGGCACCGTTTTCGACAACAAGTAGCCTCTTCCGCCTGGAAGAGTGCTTTGGGAAGAAGAGTGTGTGAACTTAGGACGCTGAACGGGGAGATCAAGCCGATCCTCTGTTCCATGAACGAGGACAAGGACTTCGACGTCCGCTACTTCGCAGACGAGGCCCGCGCTGTGCTGGGCGTAGCTTGACTGTCATCCTCATGACTGTCATCGTCCTCATCTTCTCAGCACCCTTCATCATCTCAGTCTTCGTCTCCTCTGCCCTCTTCTTCAGCTACTGCGTCTTGCTCAGTCTCCAACTAGACTCCTCCCAATTCCAAGACAAGCGTGTATTGATCGGCCTCCTATTCGTCGCCTAGAAGGAAGCAGGAATGGCAGAGTTTACCTTGCGCTTTATTCGGGGACTGCATTTGATGTTGTCCTTGTTGGAGGATATTCCACACCGGTTCTGTCCGTTGCTCTAACCTATCGCCTCGCTGCTTTCCTCACACATAGTTTTCCAGAGAATTGTAACCATTGCCTGCAATTGTGACAATCACAAAAAGACAATTTATTGTTAGACAATTTTATACGAAGAATATTTTTAAAAATTTAATGCCTTTAAAACAACTAGCTCCAATGAATACATAATCAAACGATGACAACTGTTAAAAATTTTAATTTATTACCAAAAATATTTGTTGTAAATTGTAAACATTTCTCTATATTTTTGCGCGGCCGAAGGCCGCCTGCCGCGGAGGGGCAGGGCGGTGGGAGCTACGTCAGCCGGAAGGCATGGGGTGGGGGCCCCGGAGCGTAGCCTACGCATGCGAAGCATGCTAGGCGAAGCGTAGGGGCCGGTCACACCGTGCCGGAGGCCGGAGGAGCTCTGACGTGCCGAGAGCCGCGGCGGGCAGCGCAGAGGCCAGGGCTAAGCAGTTACCCCATTTTTTGCGTCCGTCTTTCCGCATATATATAACTGGTACCATCGGCAAGCCAAATGTGGGTCTCTTTTCTCCAAATTTTGTAATTGCCTCGAGCAAAAAGTCAAGGAAATACATCTACTACTAGTGGAATCTGCTGCTTGGACCGTTGCATTTTGTTTTTGGCGCGCAGTGGAGTGACACTTCCCATCCGCGCCCAAAAACAAAATGCAGATGCCGCAGCAGATTCCACTAGTAGTAGCTGTATTTCCTTGACTTTTTGCTCGAGGCAATTACAAAAATTGGGAAAAAGACCCACATTTGGCTTGCCGATGGTACCAGTTATTTCTTCCACTTTTAATATAGCATAAAATGTATAAATACAATTTTATATTATTTTATAATATTTGAAAAAAAAATAAACTCATTAAAAAATATAACAAATATAAAAGAATAGAAAATAAATTAAGATATTTTTGGATAAAAAAATAAATAATAACTAAAAAACTAACTTATTAGAAATATAACGAAAAGAAAAAAAGACTCAAAAATCGGATAATACGATTTAAATTTATTGGCAAAATAACATATTTTTGTGAAATTTTCATGATTTATACTTAGGGCAATCGATTTTTTTGGGAGAAAAAGAGCTCTAATTTTGAAAAAAACAATTAAAAATTTATTGGCAAATTAACATATTTTTGTGAAATTTTCATGATTTATACTTATGGCAATCGATTTTTGGGAGAAAAGAGCTCTAATTCTGACCAGCAGATGATACCAGTTTATTTCTCAACTTAAAATTTCCAAAAAAAAATGATTACCTGAGAACGATTCGAACCTCCCAGTTTCAACCAGCTGTTCAATCGCTTGGACCACTACACCACTGGTGCATATGCATCGTTGTTTAACTGAAGACTTATGAATAAAAATCAATACATGAGGCCCAAGGACCCGGGGAGGGGGGTGAGTGGGGGATGAATTGAATACCTACTATCGTCCATTGAATAGATGCGGAGAAGAAGAAGAAGAAGAAGAAGGAGAAGGAGGAGGAGTTCGGACAAATGGTTTTGAGGGATTTTCTCACGAATTTTGCCAATTTTTGATGATTTCTCGCGAGTTTTGGTCAATTCAGTGATGCTCTTTCCAATGCAAAAAGAATCAGAACGATTGGGCGTTTCTATGAAGCGTAAAATCCTTATCAATTTTAAGATCTAGCAATAACCCCGAAAACGTACACCTGGGTCGAAAAGAGGGGCTTTGCGCTGACACTCCGCTTAAGCTCCGTTCGCGCCAGCCCAATATATGTGTGTGCCATGCCCGGCCTCTGCGGTTTTTCAACGAAATTGGCTGATTTTTTGCATGAAGGTCCTCCTAGGCGGTGCCTCGGGACCATTTTTGGCGCTTGGCGTAATTTTGCGTTTTTCGCCCAAAACTCAATTTTTTGATGTTTCAAAACACTAAAAATCGTAAATCACTGGTTTTTCCATGAAATTAGCTAAAATTTTGCAGGAAAGTCCGTCTTGGTGATGCCTTGGCACCATTATTAGGGCTTGGCGAAATTTTTCGATTTTTCACCCAAAACTCAATTTTTTGATGTTTCAAAATACGAAAAATCGTAAATCACTGGTTTTTCAATGAATTTTGTTGATTTTTGGCAGATACGTCCGTCAAAGTAATATCTTGAAGCTGGCAAGAGGAAAATTTGAAATATTTATTATTTATTGATTTATAGTCAAAAACCCCAAAATCTTGATGTTTCAAAAATTTGAACAAGCATAAGTCAATGGTTTTTCAATAAAATTAGCTGATTTTTGGTATCTACGTCCGTGAAAGTAATATCTTAAAGCTGGCAAAAGGAATTTTTGAAATAATTAGTATTTCTCGTATAGTTAAAAGCCAAAATCTTGATGTTTCAAAAATCGAAACATGTATAATTCATGGTTTTTTCACTGAAATCTGTTGAATTTTGGCATGCATTTTCATCTAGGTGGTGTCTTGAGGTGAGGCCGCGCATCTTGGCAACTGCCGAGAATACCTTGTTTGTTGTAACGATCCCGTTAAATTTATTGTTAGAATACTCTAACACTAAGGAAGACTTTTTATAGCATGGCGAGCAAAAGGTCAGCATAAACGCATTGCACTGGCAACCAGCGACTAAAATTGAGAATAACTTGAAGAATAACTCCAATAATGCTGCTCATTTAGCTAATCTAGCTAGCTAATCATGCTAATCTAGCTTTCCTCCTCGCTTTCTTCTTCATCTTCTTCCTCGTCTTGTTCCTCCTCGTCTTCCAACTCTGTCTGAGCAGATTATTTTTCAAAAGCGCTTTGATTTTTCCTTTCAAACCGAATGAATCGTGCCCCAAAAGCGCGCAGTTTTGGAGAGCGTCTTCGCTTTCCTCGACCTTGCCTGTAATGTTCCTGTCTTCAAACTGCGAAAGTGAAGCACTGCCAACCGAAAGTGGTGTGAAGAGGGCCCCGAAGAAAAAAAGAAACAACCAAAAAGCAACAGCTTTCTGAAGTTGGGAGAATCCGCCCCAGTAAGCCAGAGAAGGAAGGATGGAAAGCACAACTTCAGCCTCCAGTTCCAATGCCTTTCTCTTCCCTTCTAGCTCCACCCTCCTAGCTTCGCCCAGGCCAAAGCCCAAATTCCTTCAGGCGCCCAGGTCCTTCCCCCAAGCGGCTCCCCAGTCGCCCACGGAGCCCCCTCCCGGCAACACGCCCACAGCACAACCAAAAAAAAATGGTCCTTGGCCCACAGATAAGGTTGAAGGCGGAGAGGCACTCCTCCGCTCTTCATCTAGCCGATCCCCCCCCCCGCTGATCCCAGGCGCGATTCCACCCAAGCTTCGAAAGCTGGCTCCCGAAAAAAACAACTTCAAGCTAGCAAAAAACAAAAACCAAAAAACGCACCCCCCCTCCCCCTCCCGCAACTTCAGCTCAGGGCAGCTAGTCTGCAAATGAAGGACGCTTAGAAACTCCGCCATCCTCAATTAGTCCAGCTTCCAAAGGCCAGCCAACCAACTTGAATGTGGCGATCGGCTTTTTCCTCAATGCCGAGCTTAAGGACATCCCCATTCACGCAGCCCGCGATGAGGAAAGCATCCAAGCGCTCTAGCACAGCGCCCACCAGCTTCTCCGCATCTCAATCTTCTCCTCATGCCCTTTTCCTTTTTCCTCCATGGCTGAAGCGAACCGGAAAATTGGCTGAAGACGAGTATGCGAACATTCGCCATCCCCACCAGCATCTCCATATCCGTCGGCAGCGTGCAACCCTTGAATTGCCATCCTTTTCTTAATCAACTATTTACCAGACCACCATACATAATAGTAAGATCCTTTTTTCGCAGAGAAGAAACCGGTGAATCCCAGGTAGGTGAGATCTTTCTGATCCTGCTGATTCGAACCTGATTGAAGGGCAAAAAATAAAGAGAGAAGCAAAAGACGATGAGGAGGCCGCGGATGGCGTCGCGCATGCTCTCCTCCTTGTCGAGGTAGGTCCAGTTGGCCAAATGGAGGGAGCTGAGGCGGATGTTGGAAGCCTGGAACTCCTGTCGAAGCCCCTCCACCGCCGCTGCACTCGGATGCGCCAGCCTACATCAGCACTTTTCATTTAAGCTTCCCGGACCATATTCATTTGTTCCCCAATTTACAGTCGCATCAACTGATACAAGCCTAGGCCTTCCGTTGGGAAGACTAGCTAAGGCTACAGGGACAATGCAAGGATTAACGGGCTGTTTTGGTAGATGAGCTCGAGAGATTCGATGGGTGCTCCGCGTGCTGCCAGGAATCGGAGTCCTCCAAACAACCGTTGCCAGTTCTCCGTAATGCCATCCTCCGCTTCTTTGCTTCTCCGCTTCTCTTCCGGCCAATTCCAATTCGACTCTTCCGTGTTCTTTGCAAGCAGTCTCCAAAGGATTGGCATTGATGGAGAGAGAGGCTACAAACAGAGCAGAGCTGATCTACAAACTACAAACTACTCCAGAGCTGATCTTCCAGATTGCAGCCGATGTTCTTCTGATCCAGGGTGATGCTGGACCAGGGAGAATTGGGCAAACCGAGTGATTTTGGCCCAGAGAGGCATGTTGTCGATGACATGCGTGAAGGGCTTGAGGATGCGGGCTTGGATCAACTGCTTCACGCTCAGGAAGCTGAGCACCTTTTCTACCATCTCCTGCGGGAGATCTTCCAGTCCTTGGTAGGCTTTCCTGTTGGCCTCCATCGCCTTATTTCTCGCTGCCTCTTTCCTAATTCTGTGACCTTCTTCTCCTACTGCATGTTGCTGTCTAAATATTGTGCGACGTTGACTCAGGAATGCAAACATCCGAAGAATGACAAAAATTAGAAAACTGAGTGACCAATACAAACAAATACCCAACAATTTACACAGCATTGAAAAATGAAATATAAGGCTGGCACGAGGTAGCAAAGCGAACCGTCTGTGCCCAGGCCCTCTTTTTGTCCCAGGTGTACGTTTTCAGGCATACTTGTATGGGGGTCAGATGCTAGGGGGGGCGCCCACGTATGTCTTTTGGGGGGGGCGGGCGCGCCCCCCAGGACCCCAGGGGGTCTGTGGGGGGGGGGGGTGGGGGGGGCGCTTAGGGGGGGGGGGGGCGGGGGCCGAGGGGAGGGACGAGTCGCAGAGAAAAAAGGAAACCCTCAAAACTTACTATAAAGTACAGTGAACATAGCAAAAACGAAGCTATTAGGCCAGAAGGGACAAAGCATGGACATTTTGGCGAAATTTTCATTTTAGGGCAGCCAGATGAATTTGGCTTGGCAGACGTGGACGTCTCGGCGCCCCCCCCCCCCCGCCCCCCCTCTACCCCAAAGATCCCCCTGACGTGGGTACGTCTCGCGCCCCCCCGCCCCCCCAAAACGCAAAATTTTGACCTATGACGTGGTACGTGTGTGCGCCCCCCCCCCGCCCCCCCCGCCCCCCCCCTTTATACATCTATGTTTTCAGGGTTATTGCTAGATCTTAAGATTGAAAAGGTTCTTGTAGATTTCGAATGGGCCCCAAATCCCTGACCGCCCTCATGTCAGTCGCATGCATTTTCTCCAGTGCCACTGCTCCATTTGGCTTCACTAAGATAAAAAGAAATTTCCTTCGCATTTCAGTTCTAGCTTGTCAGAGGAAGCTCCTATTGCTCTGATTATTTTTGCAATGGAAAGGGTATTAGGTATTGAATCGGCCTGTACTAAAGGCGGCTGATGACCAGAATCCCCCCAAGGCTTTTACCGGCCAACCAAGCCAGTTTTGGACCAACCAAGAGCTTTGCCCCCCCCCCCCAAGAATTTTGATGATGATTCAAATTTTATCATAGTATAATTGTGAAAAGTTTCAAGGTAAAACATTTAGCGTAGTAAAATTTAGCATTTAACATAGTACATCTGCATAAACTAAAATGTTTTCCGAGGAGTAGCAGCTATTAGAAAGTAATTAGAAAATGAAGGTTGCAATGTCCGCAGTTTTCATTTCGTCCATATCTGCAATACAATCCGAAAGGTTGCAGGAAACGGCCGCCAACTTGTGATGACCTATATCATTACCAATGCAGGATTTTTTTGTGGACACTTACCGACACTTGAATTAGTTCGGCGCAAATAGAAGCAGCGATTAATCTAATCGCCTATTCAAGCCGAGAGTTCAGCACACTAAGGTGACCTTTTAGGAAGTATTTTCTCAGTGAAGCGAGGGTCGTTGTAAAGTTGTTGCATCCAATTTTTAGACCCCCTTTTTGTCGACAGGATTCTGAAACTGCATCACATTTCACCAAATAAAAAATATTAATCATATTGTGGCTTGCAGGGAGCTTGCGCAGTTTTGCTCCTCAATTCTAGATGGAAACCTTCATGGTGCCAGATTTGAGCATAATTTGTGCGCTTGGTCTTAACCAAACTATATACATATGGGTATCAAATTAAAGCTTAAAGCCTTACAAAAAGTAGGTAGACCTTGATTTGAGCAATCAATTTCCGAAAATCGGTCATTTTGAAAAAATATATGGGAAACCTGAAATTAGCCGAACTTTGGGCGAGGTAAAAAAGCCCTTTACTTAAAATTTTTGGTTTAAGTGAACATAAGCAGTGCTCATAGGCTTTTTCTTCGTGCAATTCTGCTCAAGAACGCACTGGTAGTATACCTAATGTCATGTAAAACAACT
Organism: Ptycholaimellus sp. GST1_10; assembly: GCA_030248095.1. Lineage (NCBI taxonomy): Eukaryota > Metazoa > Nematoda > Chromadorea > Chromadorida > Chromadoridae > Ptycholaimellus > Ptycholaimellus sp. GST1_10. Next base: position 10,690 of record JASANA010000080.1, read on the forward strand.
GGAATATTTTCAGTTTTATGGTAGCCACTCAGGATTTGGGTCTTTGCTATGACAAATGGAAAAAAACTTGGTGAAAAATTATGTTTTCCGAAAGGATTTTATGTAATGAATTTGCTCTTTGCACCCCTCTGCTTGTCTCTATGTGTTTTTTTCAAAAAAATGAAATTGTTGAACATATTCTGATTCTATTCTATTCTACTCTGATCGTTCAAAATTTCGTTGCAGCCAACTTTTAAGCAGTTTTGATTGCATGGAGACAAGCAGAGTGGTAAATTCATCAAAGAAACACATATTTTGAAGAGCAAAATTTTTACCAATTTTTTCCCTATGTAGGCATAGTTTTGTCGTCCCGAAAAATGAACGCCGTAACAGCTTCCGTGTCTTAAAGCTTCAAAATTTTGTCAGCCTACTACGCGTCTCTAAATGCATTTTGCAACGTGTCACTTGGTGAAATATCGTAAAATGTGATGCAGTAAAATATGGTTTGGCATGACCTAATGCCGTGTCAAAATATGGTTTGACTCTTCACATGACATATACCTCCATGGTGTGACAATACAGCGTCTTCTGCTAAAAATGTATATTTGGGCAGAGGAAAGAGTGGCGTTGACCCAATTGCGGTGAGAAGGCAGAGGTTCCATAAAGATTGATTGTTTTATGGGAGCAAGTAAGGCAACTGCTGGGGCGTGATGAAGAATAATCAAAGGGTAGAAGACGCGCCAGGACAATGAGCACGTAAAGGGACTGCGTCTTTTTCACTCCCGCTGAAGGGAAAGACCGCCACTTGAGGCCTTCTTTTGCTCACCTTTCCCCATCAATTTGATCGTGTTAGGAGTGAGTGCTTCCCAACCCTCTGCTCCTCCCACTCCAGCTGTGTAGCAACGCATCTGTTGCTACAAGTGAGGGGAAGTTGAAGTGGTTTGGGATATGATATTCCCTCTCATCCTCCTGGTGCTAGCCTGGCTGCTGGTGAAAATCTGGCATGGCGTGAAGGCAGTGGGGCAAACGCCATGGCGGCCTTGGCACCAAATTCCGCCTCCACGTCCACTGCAGCTAGAGCAGAAGAGGCGAGACACTGTGATAGCACAACGTTCTCTTCTTCTCCTTCATTTTCATCTTCTCCTCCAAGAAGCAGGAGTTGAGGATATCGGCCGGAGTTGGTGGAAGGGGAAGAGTGGGACGCAGTGATCATCGGCAGTGGAGTGGGAGGTTTGAGGGGAGAGGGAGTGGTAGAAGAGGATGGAAGAGGGTTGAAGGGCTGGCGGCGGGAGCGCTGCTGTCCCGCGGGGGTCTCAAGGTGCTGGTGCTGGAGCAGCACGACCAGGCGGGCGGCTGTTGTCACAGCTTCGTCCAGAACGGCTTCGAGTTCGACACTGGTTGCTTTCCCGCCTCTCTTCTAGCCTTTGTGTAAATTAAAAGAAGCAGGCATCCACTACGTGGGAGATGTGGCTGGGAACTACACGTTCCGCGCCTACATGGACCAGCTGACGGATGGGCAGCTGGAGTGGGTGGAGATGGATGAAGTTTATGATCGAGTCTGCCATCCCCTCTAAGCCTATGCCCAAGCCAGAGAAGATGAGGCGGTCTATTGAGGTACTCCTGGGGCCAGCGGGTGCGCATGAAGAATACCAGATCCACTCCGGTCCTCCTGCGGATGCTGCTGCAAAGTTGGCCGCCCAGTTTGCAGGAGAAGAGCAGTGCATAGAGAATTTCTACGAACAGATCCAGGTATACAGAGCCTTCACAGAATAGGTATCAAATGAAGCAGAGTTACAGACGGCGATGAAAGAAGCCTATGTGGCATTTCCGATGCCCAAATACCTCCCACTCACCCTATGTGCTATACTTCTCAAGACCGGACTTCTGCAATTCTTCTTCAACTATTATCAAACTGCCGCCATTTCGCTAGCTCAAGTTCCCGATATTATTTATGAGAAATAGAACAGAAATTAAAATTTGAGATGGCCAGAAGTCTTACTCAAAATCCAAAACTTCGGCTCATGTTCACTTACTGCGCCACGAATTTCGGTATCCTTTCGTTCATTGCGATAGCTGCCTTCTGAGTAAAACCATATTTCAATCATATCAATCAAATGCATAGTTGCATTCGCATTTTTCGAAGAGTCACTTTTTACTCAAATTTGAAAAAAATGGTGTTTTGTTTAACTAGCTCTAAAAAGCAGTAGTAATCTGTATCTAGTTGTCCAAAATGTAAGTAGTAATTTGTTTCTGATTGAGGAGAGACCCCAGAAACTCTACCTTGGGTGATGCACGCAGCGCAGTCGCTGCACTTCGGCAAGGGGGCAGCCTATCCCCGCGGCGGCTCCTCTCAAATCGCCCACTCCATCATTCCCGTCATCCAGCAATCCGGCGGAAAAGTCCCAGCCCCTATCCGAAGGCCTCTCAGACTAAGCCCTAAGCCCTTAACGCTCCTATCTAAGGTCCTTGTGCGGGCCCCAGTGAAGGAGATATTGATGGAGGGCGGGGCTGCGGTGGGGGTGGAATTGGGCGGTAAGTTTCCTGGGCGCCTCTTCTGCCGGCGCATCATCAGCAACGCCGGCGCCATCAACACCTTCACCAAGCTCATCCCCCACCACATTGCCGTCAACACTCGTCTCTCGCCTTCCCTCCTTTCCACGCCAGGCAAGAAGATGCGGATTTGCAAGGGCACTGGAAATATATGGAGCCATTGGGAAGCCGGTGTGCTGCAGTTCAGCTGTTTGTGGGCCTGGAGGGCTCGGGGGAAGAGCTGGGCCTGAGTGCCTGCAATGTCTGGTGCCATTTTCACATGGATATCGACGAAGCCTTTCAACGCTCCTTCTCCCATCCTCATCTTCAGGCTGTTGGACCTTCGCATTTCATTATGAAAGGGCACGAATTAATTATGTTAGACAATGACAATTCCCCCTTAAGTTTGAAATATGGCGGTAAAGGGTTCAACTGCATTTAATAAAACAAAATAAATGACAGGCTTTGGACGCGGAAGAAGCCTTCCCGCTGCTTTTCATCGCTTTTCCTTCTGCAAAAGACGCGGACTACTACAGTCAACGATTCGGCAAGGACAAAACTGCCGTCACCATCGTGACCTACAACCCCTGGAAATGGTGGCAACAGTGGGAAGGTTTTCAGTTTCAAATATTTGCCCATTCCCTATTACCTTTCCCTGTATCTTAGACTCCACGCATGGGAGGCGCTGTGACGATTACGAGCGAGCGAAAGCACAACTCGCCGACGCCATTTGGCAACGAACCCTGGCCTACTTCCCCCAGTTCAAGGGCAGAGTATCTCATCATTTTCCTACACCATACCGCAAAAATAAGAAAGATCAATATTATTTATTGGTTGAATCGTAAATAAAATGCAGGCAACATTTGGCTTGGGTTTTGTTAGGAAAAGGTGATGGAGCTGGGATCTCCGATGACGGCGCAGCACTACCTGGCCGCGCCTCGGGGTGAGGCCTATGGACTCCGCACAAGCCTCCACCGCTTCACTCCGGAAGCCATCTACGAATTCCGTGCTGAAACCGACATACCCGGACTCTGGATCACTGGTCAATTTATTCCACCTACTTTTCTCCTTCCAATGCCAATTGATTGTTACTGGCTGTTTTACACTGGTTTTTACGGACAACTACCCGAAATTGAAAAATTTTGCAGGTCAAGATGTCCTTTTTGGCGGATTCATGGGCGCAGCTCTTGGCGTAATAATTCATATCGACCTATAGGCCAAATGTTAAATTTTAGGGCGGAATTGGAGGCATTGGGCGCTGCAAACTCAATTCTCAATCGTCCTTTCCTCCTGCGAGAGCTCAAGAAACTTCGCCGGCAACGCTCAGAAAAATTCAACAATGACAAGAAATGAGTTTTGTTGACACAGTTTCATTTCATTCATGTTTATTGACGAATAAAGAAGCTGCCGAATATCTTGCAATGGAATGGCTGAAGAGTTTTTAGTCACTTTGAAGTTTGCCAAGCAAGTTCTGGCCGCTTTCTATTGCGTCCTGCAATCTAGGAATGAAGAAAAAGGTGAGAAGGACAACAAAGGAGGGACCTGGAAGGCGTCGTCCTTTGAGGCAGTCAGGTGCTTCTGACGTATTCCAAGCTGTTTGATGAAAGAAGCACAGCCTTTCAGCTCCTCCTTGGTTGCCGCCCTGTCGCTCAGAGTGAGTAGCAACTAGTCAAATCGTTTTCAATACCCACCTGAAGCGAAAATTAGCTGAGTACCTTTAAAGCGAGAGAACTCGAGTCTTCCTCTGCCTCACTTTGTTCGAATATGGCACAAAGTCCTTTCACCATCCCTGGTTGGCTTGCCACGGCATCTGCTCTTTCTTTCAACATTCAGCGACAAAAGGAAGCAAGAAAGCAAGTGAGAACCCCGAAATTGGCTGTTTTGCGAGGCGAAGTGGGTGAGGAAGAAGAGAGCACGCCTGACCAAGGGCGAAGTTGGTGGGAGGGCGAACATCTGATCAGAAACCACGCCCACACCCCCGCCAGCCACAAAGGCCTCCCCCATAGCCTCCACACCCCCGTGCTCCACACTGCCCAGCAAACCTGCATCCTTATCCTTCTTCCACACTGCATTTTGTTCCAACGGATTCTTTAGGCCTGTTTCTGCCTGAATGATGCTAGAGGCTTACTAGAGATGGCAAAGAGAGCCTTGGCCTTGACGGAATTGGACTGCTCGTGACGCAGCAGCTCTAGCAGCAGCCTCAAAACGCCGGCCTTCCAAAGTTCCTGCTGCAAAGGCCCCGCCAAGTTCTTGTATTCAGGTGAAACTGCGACCCAGATAACCTGAATGTAGGGATTGTTCTGGGCAAGGACGGCCAGAAGATTGGCGCCCTCTCGGCGCAGCTCTTCTGCTGAGCTCCTCAGAAGTGGCACCAGGATTTGGAAGCCTCCGATTTTGTGAAAGTCTTCAATTATCGCCTTTATCATCTTCAACTTGAGGACGGTAAGAGTGTGACTGTTGGCATCGTCAATGTTTTCAACGATGTCGGCGATGTCCTGCAGAGAGGAGGTGGCGATGTCCAGCTGCTCATCTGAAGGGTGGTAGAGGTCGAGGGCGGAGAGGTGGGCGAGGTGACGTTGAAGATGGGAGACGGTGTCGGTCTCTGCCGCCAGATCGCGAAGCACTGCTGTCAGCCATGCCTTGTCCTAGTTCATATGCTATTTGCACTTCCATAGTTGAAAACTGGTTGAAAAGTGTTTCTGGACCTGGTCTGAGATTTGCGCCGCCGATGAAGGTTGCTGATTGACAGGATCCTGTGAGCCCACTCGAGCTGCGAATTCGAACAAGGCTTTCAGATAGCTTTCTGGGACTCCAGTGGACCCCATCTTTTTTGCTCAAAGTCTGTTGGCAACTCCTGATTGTAGGCAGTGATTTTTAGCTAGCTGCGATCCTAGATGCCAGCCAAAAACTAAAATTCATCCTAGCCAATAGGTATAAATGTTATGTGTTGTTTTCGCATTACTTTGTGACCAATTTACTGACCAAATCTACGCAAATGCAAAATCTGTCAAATTTATAAAATCTAAAAGTAGAAATCACAAAGAATCAGTATCTAGGCACGGTTGATAAAACACAGAAGAATGGTTGTTCTCGTCAAAGGTTGACATGGCAAGAAAGGTTGCCCGAGAAGCAGGTGGATTCAATAGAAATCTGTCCGTTTTCTAGTGCACTGATGGGCTAGGCAATAAGCACTGAGACACCGAGACGGGTTGTGAGCAAAAGGAGTTTGGCTCGGCTGAGGAGGCGAAGGAAGCAGTACCTATGGCATATTTTGGGCACACTTGAGCAGCCAATCTCTGCAATCCCCGCTTCATCCTCAGCTTCAGCACGATGCAGAGCAAAACATACGCATCTACTAGGGGTGTACACACGACAGGCAATGGGGAAAAATAAGCTAGCCGATGTCTATATCTGGACTTGAGAATGACTACATTCCTCACATCCACACCTACACTAGTCACGACACTAAGCACTACAGGAACAGGCTAAATGCCCTTACAGCTTTCTCTGGCAGGTCAGCTGAAATGTGTGGCTGGGATTGGCTAGAGATTCGAAGGGGCTTGTGGGGTGTGTGTGGAGTGTGAGTGTAGTATTAGGTCTGGAACTTGGGCTGTCGGTCCTCGTCAAAGGCGCGGTTCTCCTCCGCCTCCGCCTCAGAGTCCGAGCTCTCAGGAGTGGACGGGGCCGGCGTTGTCGGCGCCGAAATCGGACGCGGCACCTGACGAAGCGCCTCCTTCAAACACTCCTTCATTTCCCCTATTCACTTCGCAGGAGGGCAAAAGCTTACAGCATGCTTTTCACGGACTCGATCCGGATGGGTGCGGTTCAGGGCCATGCGACGGGCCTCGCGGTAGTACTGCAAAGAGGCGGAGGAGGATGAGAGGAATTGGCAAGGGAAAGAAGGGAGGAGGAAGGAGACCCCTCCGAGGCTCTTCCAGTCGAGTAGGTCAGAGAGGCGTTCGGTGCGGTTGCGAGTGATGATGCGCTGGCGACGGGTCATGCGGGTGAAGTCGTACATCTGGCCTGCCAGCTGCTGGACAGACTCCTCCGAGCTCTTGTAGCGCCGGTCAACCACGTAGATGCCGTAGGTTGTCGGGTCCTGTACGTTCTCCTGCATGAAGCACCTGGAACACCCACAAGCCTCCTTTCCTTCAAGGAAGAGGGCGGAGAGAGACCCAAAGCCGGAGAGGTTGGTGGAGATGGAAGGAACGCCCATGACGGTGCACTCGGCGGGTGTGTAGCCCCAGGGCTCGTAGTAGGAGGGGAAGACGCCGAGATGGCAGCCCCGCACGAACTCCTCGTAGTCCAGCCCGATCAGCGGCGACGTCGAGGACAGGAACTCCGGATGGAAGATTATCTCAAACATCCCTTCACCTTACCCCCTTCATGCATGGAAAGGAGGTGTGACGAAAGAACCTTGACGCGATCGTGGTGATCGTTGAAGAGGTTGCAGCGGCGGACGGCGCAGAGGACGGGATCGGCGCCGCCGTCGATCATGTTGTGGGTGCAGACGGGCGGGAGGCTGTGCTTGCGGGCGGCCATGATGCATCGTTTGATGGCCATCAGGTCGTTCTGTCCCAGCAGCATCTCGTTCTTCGGCATGTCCCCGCGAAGCGCCGTCTCGAAGATCCGATTCCCCATGTTCTCTTTCACCTTCAACCACCCCCACTCCAACTCCGTTCCAATAAGGAACTCTGATTTCGATGCTAAGAACCCTAGCAACGGTGTCCCTGAGCTGTTTGGCGATGGCCTGGCCCTTGAGTGACTCGACGTTGAAGGAGTTGGAAGGAGCAGGGTAGATGAGGAAGGCGATGACGGTGACACCGTGGCAGCGGGGGTCCTCGGAGCTCTTGAGGTAGTGGTTGAGTCTGGCGAGGGCCTCGATGAACATGTCCCCGCCCTTGTTCCCGAACTCGTAGCGCCCCGCCGTGAAGAAGTACAGCGTCTTGTCCAGGTCGAAATCGTAGTGTCTACGATGCCTCATTCGCTTAGGAGGAAGAAGATGGATAGAGAGAGAAAGGAGAAAGGAGAAAGGAGAATACCCGTGGAAATGTCCGCGAATGAAGTCGTGTATGCGCTCCTTGTACTGGGCGTGCATGTTCTGGAACTCGTGGAGGGCGGCAAACTTCTTTACGTTCAGTCCATTCGGTGTGATCACATCCGGCTTACGCTTCAGCAAATGCTCCGACTCCAGACCTACCAACATTACCTCCATTTACTTTATTCCCTTCTCCTTAAGCTAACTTAGATACTTGCAACTGTTCACATTATGGTCGCTAGGGTGGGTATGCTCGTTTTGGTTTGCGAGAACTTTTAAAAATTGAACTGAATGTAGCTCTATGATTTGGTAGAATTTGTTCAAATGCGCCGTCTCCTGCGAGACACCCACCCATTCGGCCTATTCTGCCATCTAAGATACCTCAAATACTGAGATGGTGAGAGAGTGTACCGGTGATCTCGGAGACGGTGGTGAAAACGTGTGCAGTGTTGGCGGCAGCGCGTTCCATGCAGTAGCGATGGTAGATCCCCCGCTTCCCCGCCTCCTCATCGCAGTTGAACTTCTCCAGGTTGTTGTACAGGTCACAGGCCCCCGCGCACAAATAGCGTCCAAGCAGCGTCGCATGCGTTGTAAACACCGTGCTGATGTCCACCTAGGCACCAGCTTCCATCCTCACATCTCCATTCATCTCCAGACAAGTGGAGGCCAACTTTCCAGAGGCGAACGAGGAGTAGGCCGATGCCCGCCATCCACTCGTGGAAGTTGGCCACTATCAGCGGGGGATTATGGTTGAGAGCCTCTCGGAACTGAAGCTTTGCTCTGCTTAGTGGGAGAGGGAAAAGAGGGATGGAGGGAGAGGACCTGCTGCAGGAAGATGGCGATCATGAAGCCAAGAATGACGGCATCGTTGGACTCCGTGTCGCCGGTGGGAATCCCGATGTGACAGCTGTCCCAGATTTCCTATTCCTCTCTCTGCTTAGCCCAGGACCTCTACCAAGCTACTGACCTGCTTCCAAGTGTCCAGCTTCCAGGCACCGGAGCCAATGTCGAAGAGGCAGACTCTGGGCGCACCCTCGATGAGCCAGCGTCCGTAATAGACCTATGGTGAAGAGAAGTTGTAGTTGGTTGATGAGGGAGGTATGGAGTGGATTGAGATGCCTTGCAGCCCATCTCCTTGAGGTGGTTGATGGCCCAGAAGATGGGGGTTCCGTAGTCTGGCTCCTGGATTTCCACCTCCACGGCGACCGTGTTGGCATTGTAGGGGCCGAGCATGCAGAACTGATCGCCCAGCTCCTCCACCGTCACGCCCGCCTTCGTCCGCAGCACTGTGTAGATTCCGCCCACCTTTCAATCCCACTCTTCCTTCCCACTTCCTCCATTGCTCCTGCCTGTCATGAAGGAGAGATGGGGGAAGAGTACCTTGTTGGCCACTTCCCAGGCGGCCTCGAATACGAAGCGGCCCTCTCGAGCGGCCGTCTCTCCGCGGTCCAGCGGCGTCTCTTCCTCATCGCCAAAGAGACTGGCCCTTGACAGGCGCCGCGTCAGGGATTTCACTGACGGCGAGATCGCCAACGACATCTCTATGCCTCTACTCTCTGCCTCAATGCCCCTACACTCCTCCTCTCTTCCTATCACTAAACTCGGCACGCACACACGCTTATCACGTGACTGAGCGGTGCAATCTCTCCCCAGCCTTCCGTGGGGCTGCTCAAAGTTGCGTGCACCTTATCGCGCCCTCTTTGCTAGGCCTTTTTACTACTGGAATTTTCTGGGCCCCGCCATTACTAAATCGCGCGCCCGCTTTACAACTGCGCAATTTTTTCCTCCCTCAAGGCTTAGTTACCATGCTCGATATCTTCTTTTTAATCTGTTTGTACTTTTCCGCAATCCGAATTTCCTGTTTTTTCATGGTGTTTGGCTAAAACTAACCCATCACAATGAAAGCGTAATAAACTTAGGGCAAATACGCAAAAGAAATGCAAAAAAACTTCTTTGACCTTCGCTGAAAAGGGGAAAAGAAATGAAAAGCTTGGTAAAAGCAAGAAGATGGCTAGTGGACAAATAGAGCTGGGAGCTGAAGGTCGAGTATGCTTTGGGGCGGAGTGAAGGAAGCCGTGTCCGCCACCCGCGACTCTGCCAGTCGGCTCAGGATCTAAGTTGGAGAAGGGCGTTGGAGAGGGTGAAATGAGGTGGTGTGTGGAGGCTAACTTTGCGAACGTTTCCCTCCACGTCGCGGCTTTCGGCTCGCTGTTCGGCGGCCAGCTCCCAGACGGGGCGGCTGCGGAAGTCCCGCGCTATCTCCACTGCTCGCTCTGTTGGAAGGGAAGAGGAGAGATGAGAAGGTGAGGATTTGGGCTGTGGTAAGAAAGGAGAACCTTCCTCCTGTGCCTGATAGTACTCCAGAGGCTTGTTCAGCGACTCTCGGAGACCTTCCACTGTCACTGGCTTCTCCAGACCTCCTTCAACACATTCTTCATCCATAATCTGCCTCAATTGATTTTCCTTTACTCCAAGTTTATCGCATTTTCAAAGCATCCACTTTGAAAGTTAAACCTTACGCTGATGCTGTTGTGGTTGCCTAAACCCTACGATAGATTTTCGTTGTGCCTATAGAATCGTACACAAGTATTTCAAGTAGTTTTTATGGCATCGTCATCAAAAGTCTACACAATGTGTTGCTTGTTCATTATTCTAACTTCTGCGTAAAATCAATTCGAAAAAAGGCAATTTAAAAAACTAAGTGTTGGGAAAAAGGCCATATAGTGCTGTTGGGAATTGGATTTGGCATTGCGAGGGAAACCAATGAGGGTGTAGCGGCGTGAAGTGAGAGCTTTCGAGCCTCGGCGAGCGTCGGCGGCATCCACAGAGTCGCTGCCATGGCTGGTGTTGGAGATGGAGGGTGAGCCTCGACTCGGACTGCTCTGCCCTTCAAATCTCCCAGCACTAAAGCTGTTAAAGAGAGCAGAAAGAGGAGGGCACCATCGCCGCTGCCGGATGCAAAGGGGACGTTGAGGGCCTTCACGTCTCTCGAAGTAGACTGCAGGGCCTCGGCCATGACGTCCTTCTCGAACAGCGCCGTCTCGTCCAGCCGAAGCTCTTCCAGGGTTTCAGGAAGGGCGGCGGAGTGTTGGCGGGGGGCGGAGAGTGGTTCGGGTTGTTGAAGGGCGAGGAGGGGGTGAGATTGGCGGGTGCGGTTGGTGATGACCTCGTTGACGTGGTGTGTGAGGCTGGGGATGGACAGCAGCTGGCTGGCCAGGTTCAGGAACCTCAAGTGGGAAGGATTGCTGATAGGGTTAGGAAGGTACTTCGTTGCCTGGCGACGAGGTTGTGGAGGCCAACGCGTGCACCGATGCCGAGGTCGGCTGTGGAGTCCAAGGCGAGAGTTTGTAGGCCGAGGACAAGGCGGAAAAGGCCGATTATCACCTCATCACTTCCAACCTCCCAAGTGCATCCATTTATTAGCAAAAGGGTAACGCCATTGGCTAAAAACCTCGACGCAGATAAGGGCAAGGGTGACGAAAAGGGCGTGAAAGTTGTTGGGTAGATTGTCAGGGAGGATGGCGGAGCGATAGAGGCTGCGCAAGAGGCGCTCTCCATTTTTCTTCATGAACATCTGGTCGAAGCGCGAACATTTCTCCACCTATCAGTTCACCTATCATTCTCCACCGCTCTGCCTCTACCAAGTCGCCTAAAAGCAACAGTGAGCCCAAGGGAGTCCACATCGGCTTGGAATGATGGCGGAAGGTTGGCAAGAGCTTCCAGATTGCCGTGTCGGTCCCAGAGAGTGTGCAGGATTTCCTGACCAACCGTTTTTGGCTGGAGATGAGAGAACATGTGGAGTAGAAAAGAGTAACCTGGGTAAGCAGGCGAACATCAGGGGTACCGGAGACTGCAAGACGAAGAAGCGGCTCCAAGAAAGTCCAGGGCATGGCAGTGCTCAGGTAGCCTGTCTTGTATTTCGTTGCCACCTAAATGCCATCTTTATTTCCAATTGTTATTGCTTTTTCAGTCCCCCATACCTTGAGCAGAGTTTTGAGGAGGACATTCTGGAGGAACGAGTCGGAGCCGGTGGATACTTGCGGCACTTTTCCAATGACAAACATCATCATCTCCACCTAAATTGGAGGAAGCCATAATTAATTGTCAAAAAAGGCGATAGGATTGAAGATGGCAGCCTTCTGGTAGTCTGGAAGGGTGTTGGCGAAATCGCCCATGGTGTTGATGAGGGTGTCCTGATACTGCTTCTCCACCTCAGGGTCTGGGCAGCCGGCGTCCCTGGCCAGATCCACTGAGGAGCGAAGATGGCGCAGCAGACTCAAACACTTTACCCTCCTCCTCCATACTCTTCTGGTGAAGATGTTGAAGACCTGTTGAAGATCTCCAGCAGCGAAGGGCCAATGCCGGCGCTGGCTGAGTGAACAGTGGCGGACAGGACCGCTGCTATGCCGCATCGGATTTCACCCTCAATTCCATCAGTCTACTCATGGGCCAGGCCTTACTCCAGCCCTACTTCATCGCTGCCGTGTCGGTCCAGGTGGGAGATGAGGGACTGGATCACTACGTAGGAGTACTGCGACTGGATGCTGTACACGATGGCGCTGCAGAGAAGGAGGATGTCGTTAAAGGATGGAGTAGAAAGGAAGTTTGACTGAACCTAAAGATAGGTACGGCGTAGTTGTGGGGGACCCAGAGGGAGTGCAGGTCACAGTGGGAGAGGACTGCCGTCAGCACGTTCTTCATGCACCCGAAGCTTGCCTTGCCCACCAGCTCCCTGGTATCATACTAGCACTCCATCCATCCATGGCTACAAGAGGGTAGGCAAATTACCGGAGGCAAGTGTCGGCCATGGGCTTGGGTCCCACTTCCGGGTCCTCGGGCACTAGCAGGCGTCCTGTGGAATCACCACCTTCTTGTACTGCAACTTTATTTAGTTCAGATTGTTAAAGAGGCAGGTTTGGGAGAATGAGACATCGATCGATGGGTGCGTCCTGGTGGTCACGGTCGTGAAAGTTGTAGAGGATAGAGGGGATGATCTTGTGCATGTGGTCCAGCTCCCAGATGTTGGCCTGCAGGTCGTCCCCCACCGTCTTACGCACCACTCCCCTGACCATCCTCCCCTTCTCGTCAGCTCAGCATCTCTAGATCACTCACCGTAGGCCTTTGAGGCCAGCCACCCGAAGCGCCTTCCGCTCCGCTGGGTCCTTGCTGGCGTAGTGGCAGAGCTGGGAGAATTTGCTGAAATATTCATTGCTCGCATAGTTTGAGTGAAGTTAATGAGTGAAGTAGGTTAGTTGGAACCTGATGAAGAAGTCGTAACGACGATGATATCCGGGTGTGTCCTCCTCGATGTGAGAGAAGGCGACAAAGCTGTCCACCGCCGCCAGCTCAAACTCCGCTTGCCCCGTCTCCAGCAACTTTTGCACCTCAAACCACTCTCCGCTCATAGTTTGCTTGAGGGCAGATTGTTAAAGGTTGTTAGAGCTACCATCTTGAGGAAGCTTTCGACGTAGAGACTGGAGCCATGGGAGGTGGAGAGGAGCATGTTGATGGCCTCGGTGGTAACGTGGACGAGGCCACTGCGCCCGCGGTACACGTCTCTCGACAGTCGATAGGCCAGGTACTCTCCGATTCTTCAACCGCCTCAGTCCATCTCCCCCAGCCAGCTCTCATTCAGCCTGAGGCAACCGATCCAGCTTCTCTGGGTGACTAGCGGCGTAGAAGGTGAGCTTCTGCATGTTGGCCTTGTTCAGGCCTTCCGTGGGGACGGAGGGATAGATGCTGTCCACCAGTCGTTTGTACCTGCACCCAACTGGCTAGCAGAGTTCCCCAAGACTCCCTCCATCAGCTGGGCATGTCGTGGGCGGTGCGGAAAAGAGAAGGAAGCCGTTGGGAGGCCTATGGATATAGCTGATCTACTGAAGGAAAGAGGGGCAAAGCAAGTACATCAGGGCACAGGAAGCCGGTGGAAAGGGTGGTTCTCATCTTCATAGACTCGCCTACAGAGCCTCAGTATCATTCAAAGACTGCTTCTAGAAGTGGCTTGCTCTCCAGGACGACTTTACCTGTGCGCTTGCGTGTGCCTGTCATCAGCAGAGATAAAACCGATTCATCAACTTTTCACCAGGATAAGCAGCAATACTGGCTCCATCCACAAGGCAGAAGAATGAGGCAGGATAAAAAAGAAACCGTGGACGGCAGGCCATGCAGCAGCCGCAATGCCAGCACATTTTTACGTCGTTCGTTGCTTTTTCGGCCTGCTCCAATCAGAGAGCAGTAAAATTTAGTTCATTCATAATTTTTGCTGAACAAATAAATGCAATATCCAAGGAAGGCGAGAAAAAGGGCGAGTGCATTGAGGATGAGTAGCACGTATGGCATGCCGCGGGTAGAATACCTACCATGTCAGTGCATGGCAGCCAAGTTCCAACTATCGATCCAGGCAGGATGGCCACTTTAGCTGTCAGTTTCTTTTATTGTCTGCTTCTCAATTCATCTTCATGTTTCTTTCTTTTGCTTGTGTTTCTTAAAGTTTAGAAAAAGTAGATTTATAGCAGGCTGGTGGAGAGTGTAGATGGTTCAAAGCGGCGCCTTCACCTATGACAAAAGAAGCCCAATAAATACAGGAGCGCTGTTGGGCTTTCCAGAATGAATGGCTGACAGGAAGGGAAATAATACAAACAAAGTGGACAGGCTGGAAAAATAGTGATCGCAATCGCTTGATACTTCGTGTATGCCCATTCGCTTTCCACCTACCTACACAAATAGGCCAGCAGCGTGAGGCCGTTGGCTTGAAATGAGTGCTGGGAGGCAAACTGGGGGCAAAATGGGAACTGAAGATGAGATGCGGAAAAAGAGCAAAGAAGGCTGGCTGAAGTGGGCGCTGGGGAGATTGAAGGCTAAGTACGACAAGCGCTCTGCTCAGGTGCAACACCCTTCGTCCGTTGGCCTAGACACGAGGAGAGGGGAGTGAATATGAAGACGGGGAGGACCTAAAGGAAAGGGTTGGAGGGCGGGACGCCGTTGTTGGATGGCCTCAGCGGCTCAGCCAAGCGCCAGTCACCTGGAGAAGAGGAGTGATTGTGGATGGAAGGGAGGGGCAGAAGGGGGGAGGAGAACCTTCAGGCGCAGGATTGAGGCCAGCACCGCCGGCCTGCTGAGCCTGAAGCTGAGCAAGCGTGGGCGAAGGTCGCTGGGCGGCCAGGAATGGATTCGGCGTCGTCGACGTGGCCCCCCCGCCCGCCGGTGCGAACGGATTCGTACTCGGTGCTCAAGTAACACCTCATTGAAGCTTCAACTAGGAGTGTATTATGTTGGCAGACCCTTGGAGGGCTGGCTGGTGACGGGCTTGGAGGGTCCCATGAGGTTGTCCAGGTTGACGAGGGCGGAGTTCTCGCCGAGGAAGGTCTCCGGGGTCTTGGTGGCCGAGCGGGCGGCGGCCAGGCCCTCTGCCTTCGCCAGTCCACCATTAGCCTCCATCGGCGCCGCATCCAGCAGCGAGTTCATCGCCCAAGCATCTCAACATCCTTCCCCTTTACACCAAACTAGAAATGGAGGGGCTATCGCTGAAACCGGCAGGAGGTTTAGCCGGCTGGATGATGGGCTGAGGAGCGAAGGGGTCCTGGGCAGCCGGCGGGGGAGTAGGTTTGACGGGGGATGCCCAAGGGTCGTCCAGAGGGGCGGCGGCAGGTGGGGCAGGGCCTTGCGGTGCCCAAGGGTCGCTGGCTCCTGCAGTGGGAGCAGGAGGGGGAGCGGCCCAAGGGTCGTTGACGGTGGGAGGTGCGGGGGGCGGGCCCCAGGGGTCGTTGTTGGAGGTGGGGTTGGTGGTGGCGGTGGGATTGGCGAGAGCGAGAAGGTCGTCGATGTTGCCGTTGGAGGAGCTGTTGCCGGCGCCGGGGTCGCTGAGGGCGAAGCTGGAGCTGCCGCTCTTGCGGGACTCCTCCAGGGCCATGTGTAGGCGAACATCGTCGCCCTTGGAGGCCTCCGCCTCCTTCTCCGCCTCCTCCTTGCTGAGGGCGAGGGCGATCTGCAGCTGCAGCTCCTCCTCCCCGGACGACGTTGGACGCGCCTCCTCGAACTCGCTGTCTGCAGACCCCTCAACGCCTCAACCCATGCATCCACCTTCTTCACCACCCTCTCATCCCCTTCTAGATATTCTAGAAGTTTTTTGACCATAAGCAAAAAGACCGATTCCCCAGTTGCCCTATTACTCTGCTTAGGAATGAGTGTTGCGCGGTCTCTAGATAAACGAAGGCAGAAAAACAATGGCCGCCAGACAGGTGTGGGTGGGCAGAGGGGAGGAAGGGGGATGGGGAAATCGTGCGGGGATGTGGGGGCATGGATTGCTATTTGCGCATGTAGGGCGGGTGTCGGGAGGGCAGACAGGGGCTGGGCCCTGCCTCAACGCCGTGCCTCCGTGCAGTCTCTGTTTGAGGAGGCTGGGGGGTTGGCGGGGTGGAATGTTGGCCCAAGTGCCTCGTGAAGATGAGGCGGGAATGAGGTGGAGAGGGAGGGAAGGGGAAGGGAGGGAAGGGAGAGGAGGGAGAAGGAAAGAAGGAGGAGGGCTATTCCCAGCGTCCACTTACCACGCCTCCTTGCTGGGGACACGGCTACCGCCGCGTGTTGGGCTATTTCTGAGCCAACACTCTCCATAGAGAAGGCACAAAAAACATGCCAGCTTAGCGATGGCTGACAGAGATATTAGGATTCCTAAATAAACAAACGAAAAGCGAAAAAGTCCAGGGCAAAAAATGCTAGAGGCAAAGAAGTGAAAAGGGCAACCTGAGCGCATAGTGGCAGGGCGCATCTGCGTCATCTGGAAAAAGCTTAGAATGGGCGAGGGGGAAAAGGAGAGGAGAAGGAGTGAACAGATCCGTCGGAAGAGATGCCGACGTTGTTCTGGGCGAAGCGTTTCTTGGCCATGAGGGCCCGAGTGCGCTCGTTCTTCAGTCTCTCGTCGTCCTTCAACAGACCAACCAGGGCCTTGGCCTTCTCCCGCACGTTGAGCCCCTGGTCCTTGTTGTCCTCGATGTGCTGGAAGTCCTTCAAAGCCCAGAGCTTATCAGCACCTCCTTTACTCCTTGTGAAAAGAGTTGGAGGGACTTTGAGTGTCTGAATGGCGTAGATGTTCTCCTTGCACTGCTGGGCGACCTTCTCAGAGCCGGTCTTGATGAGGTAGTCGAGGAGGACGAGGCTCTTGTACACGTGGCGCCAGTTCTTCCCATGGTCGTTCAGTCGCTTCCAGATCATTTGCATTATGTCTTCAATGTTCAATTCTATCAGCAATAGATGCCGAGCAGAAGAGCCTGGAATACCAGAAAAAGCCATGGCGTTGTGTGTGAGATCTGCGATTTCGCTCATCAGCGAGGAACTTGGTCCCCAGGGGTCGTTGGACGTCGCCTCCCGAACTTTCACCTGCCAAACGCATTGAATAATCACCTCTGTTTCACACCCACACGGCTACAGAGGTGCTCTCATAAGGTTTGTTTTAGGGTGAATGGGTTACCTGTGCATCAGAATAGTTGTAGGCAACGTTCTTGGCTGTCCGTCGAAAACTGGTAATGGTGGCCATTTGGATTGCAGCTCGATTTCACACTTCCTCCAAAGCGCCCCTTCAATGCTGGCTTTGCTTGCTTCGGTTTGCCCAGAGGCGCGAAAGTGAGGGAAGGGTGCTAGGCGCCAGAGTGGGAGGGGTAGTGAGAGAGGGGTGTGCGAAAGTGAGTGGGGTTGGTTCTGGGAGTGTGGCTGGATAGGAGGTTGGCGGACGAAACCGGACCTGGCGGTCAGTCCTACACTCACACAGCCTCAAACTACCACCCCTTAACCCTACATGCGAGAAGGAAATGAGAAAAAAGATTGGCACGAATTCTGCATCCATAGGCGATGCAGAGAAATTAGCTGGAAGCGACTTGTGACAGCGTCACATGTCACACTAGGCTTATCAGCTCCCGCAATCAAAAAAGCTAATCAAATACAGCGCCGCTTTGTCCGAAAGAGTACTCGCATAAAGAGTTGATGAAGAGAATCTGGAGAAGATAAAAAGGGCAGTGGCCTTGGGGTGGGTGGGGGGCGCGACAGAGGGAGTGAGTAGAGGTGGTGAGGAGGTTTTGAGACGGCGGGGCGATGGTGGAGTGTGTCACCTTCGCCTCGGCAGGGAGGGGCAGGAAGGGTGGGAGTGTGGGTGGGTGGAGGGAGGAATGGGAGTGGGCCATTCAGGCAGAGGAGGCTCCTCAGCCCCTGCGCATCCATAGGCCCGGCCTACGGTCCCCGCGTGGCGGGCGGCGGGCGCTGCATTCGGACACGCAGACACTACCGTAGCCTGCCTGAGGAAGGGGGTTGAAGGGGTGTGTGTGTAGTGGGGAGCTGTGGAGGGGATGCCTTCAGTGGAGGGGTCGGGGGTAGTCCTGGGCCCGCACACCAACTGGCCAACGTGGCTCCCTCCTGCCCCACCGACCGCTTCTCACATTCACTTACCCGCTCTCCTCCTCCGCCAACCTCTTTCTCCACTCCCAATTAGCACCATCACGATCCGCCTAGCCTGCCCCTGCCTCCTTTGTCGGGCATTGGAAGGCTGGAGTAGACGCGCAAAGCTGACTCAGCTTTAGAGCTGGGGTGTGGTTGTAGAGAGCGGGTTGAGCGGCGGGGTGCAGAAAGGCGGGGAGAGATGAACATCTTTCGGCTGGCCGGGGACTTGTCCCACCTCTTCGCCATCATCATCCTCCTCGTCAAGATGTGGAAGAGCCGCTCTGTCGCCGGTTCCCTCCTCTCATCCCCTTCCTTCCCCCATCACCTGGCCTCCTGCTCTTAGGTATCTCTGGCAAAGCACAACTCCTCTTCGCCCTCGTCTTCACCACCCGCTACCTGGATCTGTTCACCAACTTTGTCTCCATCTACAACTCTGTCATGAAGGTTCTGGCTGGAACCCCAGACGCGATGGGAGAATTAATAGGTTGTTTTGAGGTGGTGTTCCTAGTGTCAGCCTATGGAACACTCTACCTCATGTTCGTCAAGTTCAAAGCCACCTACGACCGGAACCACGACACTTTCCGCATCGAGTTCCTCCTCATTCCCGTCACCATCCTCGCCCTCGTCATCAACCACGAGTTCGCCCCCATGGAAGTCAGCCCCGCTTCACATCCCATTCCTATCCATCACCCACACCTCCTTCTCTCTCTAGATTTGCTGGACGCTGTCCATCTACCTGGAGTCGGTAGCCATTCTGCCGCAGCTGTTCATGCTGAGCAAAACGGGGGAGGCGGAGACAATCACCAGCCACTACCTCTTCGCTCTCGGCTCCTACCGCGGCCTCTACATCCTCAACTGGGTACTACTCCTGTTTTTACCTCTCTCCTCCAGGAATGGTGGGAGGAGCCACGGCTCCCCCCGGGGGGGAGCCGGGGGGGTCCCCCCGGGGGGGAGTGAGTTCGCACCCCCCCGGGGGGAGCGAGTTCACATCCCCCGGGGGGGAGCGAGTTCGCTCCCTCCCGGGGGGTGGGTCTTTTTCCTGCCCCATAGCACCCCCTTGGGTTCTTTTTCCCCATGAAATGGGAATGAACAACACCTAAAATCACAAAAGATCTTTGGTTTGTTTCTGAAGCAACTTGCCACTGACTTTTCCTGCACCACATAGGCCATCAAAAGCAAAATTGAAGTGGCATAAGTATATATTGATCTGGCAATTTGTTTAAGCTTTCCATTGGTACTATTTTTGGCAGACACCTAGTTTCCCCCCATGGGATTTCCCCCCCCCCCCCCAAGAGGTTTCCCCTCAAGACAGTTCCCCCCCCCCTAATCAAAGTCCCCCCCCCCCCCCAAGATTTTACCTATACCCACACACCCTGCGGTAATGCAGCCCATAGTTGATATGGCAGTCTAAACAAGGAAATTTTTGTC
Source organism: Ptycholaimellus sp. GST1_10 (assembly GCA_030248095.1). Classification (NCBI taxonomy): domain Eukaryota; kingdom Metazoa; phylum Nematoda; class Chromadorea; order Chromadorida; family Chromadoridae; genus Ptycholaimellus; species Ptycholaimellus sp. GST1_10. The sequence goes on from JASANA010000080.1 coordinate 30,086, forward strand.
TTGGGGGGGGGGAACTAGTCGTCAAAACTCTTGGGGGGGGGAACTAGTCGTCGATTTTGTTGCCTAGTTTCCCCCCCCAAGACACAATTTCACCTATTTTCAACTAGTTTCACCAAATTTAGCGCAGGGTGTGTGTGGTAGGTAAAATCTTGAGGGGGAAAACTTCATGGGGGGCTTTCATGGGGGGGTCCCCCCCTTGGTTGGCCGGTAACCCTCCATGGGGGGGGGGGGGGGAATTNG
>JASANA010000085.1:0-10137 GCA_030248095.1 Ptycholaimellus sp. GST1_10
TCAAAAATGGGTCCAGTCCTAATAATACTTAAATCCCATGGGATCCCCTTGGGATTGTCCCATCCGCAGGGGACAGGATTTGGTGGGTCCACTCCTAATATTACTAATTGTTCTATGTCCCCTGTCCCATGCCACAGACACCCTCCACTCCTAATATTACTTAAATCCCATGGGATATCCCATCATTTCATGGGACAACCACAGACAGGGTCGGGGGTGTCTGTGCATGAGGGACAGAATGAAAAAGATGGAAATAGGTCAAGTTTTTATGAAGAATTCGATTTACAACTAATTTGGTTGAGTTTAGAAAGAGCTATGGCAAAATATTTCCAATATTTGTAAGGTTGTTGTTCTGCATTTTCCTTCAACTGATCCCTTGTCCTGTCCCTTTTTGTCCCTTGTCCCCAGCTAATCCTTAGGTCCACTCCTATTATTTGTCTTCTGATCCCAAGAAGGGACGGGATTCATTAATATTAGGACAGCCCTCTGGTAGGCATGCACCCGCCATCCAGTATAGATTAATTAAGTTTTTAAAAAAAGAAGGTATTTAATCATCTATTGAAAATTCCTTGAGTTTAAATTTTGAGATATACACAGAGGAGCATTTTAAGGCAATAAAAAAATTGGGTTTGGGCGGTGTAACCGTTGGGGGGTGGGTGTATCTCTTGGGGGTATCTCTTGTGGGGGTGTAACCCCTTTGGGGGGTGTAACCCTTGGGGGGGTTCCGGCAGTCAGCCAAGCTGTTTGTTGGATCATTTGAGCCTAGTTGCAGCTCTGTAGCATGCACACAGAATTATTGGCATGCAATCATATTTTCAAATCCATAATACTGTGTGTTGGTCGTTAAGAGGGGACCGCACTTCCACTCCGCTCGTACGGCCCCAATTTTCGGTAGATAAGGGTGCTGCTAGTGATTTGTGCAGCCATAATATCGATTTTTTCGTGACTTGACCCAGCAGCGCTCAGCGATTGCCAACAGGAGACCCAGAGCCCCGGTTGCCAGAAGCAGCAGAAAGATCCCTGCAACTCTCCTCTCGCAAGAACGGCTAAAGGACTTGCCGGTGGGACCAATGAGATGACGCAGGCCCAGTCGACCCTCCACTGCCTCTGCCAGCTTCTCCTCTTCGCAGGCGCTCCTCTCCTCAAACCTTGGCAGGCCCCAGTCTCCCCTGGCCAACTGGAGATGCGGCAGATGGGCCAACCATTTCTTTTCCAACCCCGCCACGATTCCGCTCTCCAGGGCCTTCAGGATGAACTGGTCCAGGCCGGCGCGGTGCGGGGAGCCTCGCGGGAGGCCCATGGCGTAGCCTACCTGCACACTTCCCTCCTACTCAGCCCCCACAACAGCCTCCACACCAACAGGACAGCCAACGCGGTAGAAGTGTTGAGCAGCCAGGCGGAGGTTGCACGGCTGCTGGTTGACCAGTGAGCGGGCCATGCTGGTGCTCTCAAAGGCCGCGAAGCCTCCTTCTCCTACTCAGCCTCCCCACAACACCCTCCACACCAGAAGGACAGCCAACGCGGTAGAACTGCTGAGCGGCCAGGCAAAGGTTGCAGGGCTGTTGGGTGACCAGGGAGCGGGCCATGCTGGTGCTCTCGAAGGCCGCGAAGCCTCCTTCTCCTATTCAGCCTCCCCACAACACCCTCCACACCAGAAGGACAGCCAACGCGGTAGAACTGCTGAGTGGCCAGGCGAAGGTTGCAGGGCTGTTGGGTGACCAGGGAGCGGGCCATGCTGGTGCTCTCGAAGGCCGCAAAGCTTCCTTCTCCTACTCAGCCTCCCCACAACACCCTCCACACCAGAAGGACAGCCAACGCGGTAGAACTGCTGAGCGGCCAGGCGAAGGTTGCAGGGCTGTTGGGTGACCAGGGAGCGGGCCATGCTGGTGCTCTCTAAGGCCGCGAAGCCTCCTTCTCCTACTCAGCCTCCTCACAACACCCTCCACACCAGAAGGACAGCCAACGAGGTAGAACTGCTGAGCGGCCAGGCGAAGGTTGCAGGGCTGTTTGGTGACCAGGGAGCGGGCCATGCTGGTGCTCTCTAAGGCCGCGAAGCCTCCTTCTCCTACTCAGTGTGGAGCACACAGCCCCTCCTTGGAGGAGGAGTCCCAGCAGAGGGGGTCAGGCTGCATGTGGATCTCCGGTGCGGAAGCTTATGGGCTTGCTGGCCACCCAGGAGGTGGCGGAGATGCTGTTGAGGCCATTGGCCTTGCCCTTGTGGTCGAAGACGGAGTTGGAGATGCTCTGCTTCTTCACCATCACCATGCAAGGCAAGGATTTACAGGGAGAGAAGAGAGGAGCCAGTGGGATGAGCACTAGACTGAAGTTCTGGGCTGGCGAAGGCCCCTTTATAGTCCAGGGGAGGCTTCTGGAGCTTTCCCGAGCCTTCCAGCTGCCCCATCCCCCCTCCGAGGGTTATGGTAGGTCTTGCCCAGCCATGAGCATCACCCTGGGAAGAGCACCTGCACAAAGTGCTAGCGCTACACTGGGGCCCCCGGGCATGCTGGAGGAACCAGATGGGCTTGGAGGAGCTGTGCTAGAACTTCCAGTCTCTCAAAAAGCACAAGAACTTGATGAACAGCTAGCCTGGACATCAAGGAATGGGTCTGACATAGCAACAAGGGGATGGGATGAGCATATCACAATCACAGGTGTGTCTTCTGGAGGTGTCAGACCTCTGTTTCTTCCTGGATCTTGTTCAGGTAGGACCTGACTTGCCACTTCTGGAGGGGTGTGTTCTGGTCTCCTCCTACTCCAGTGGCATGTGCACCAAAGGAGTGGATGTCCAGCTCTCCTCCAGCTTTGCTGAATCTGACCTCCTGGTCCCCTCTTGAGCGCTGCAGGCTCTGAGGGCACATCTGGTAGAGGCATCTGCATCCAACGCGGGTGCAGCAGAGGAAGTAGATTGCCAGACTGTGTGACTGTGGAGGCAGCTGATGCTGCTCCATCTACCAGGTCTCTGGTGCCTTGGGAGAGTGACTGCATCCAAGTGCCTACTGCTGCCCCTGCTGCCTTGATGGTGTTGGCAACTCCATCAGGGTTGAGGCTTAGGTGTGAGGCATAATGGATGGTTGTCTGCAGTGTCTTCTCCATCCCAGGCAGCATCTCCAGGTATCCTGATAGAGCTGATGGAGGAAAGATCCTCGGGCATGGAACAGAGGAGGGGCTGAGAAGCTGATCTGCGCTTGCAGAGCAGGGTTGTGAGGTCTGACAATGTCTGGAACATATATCTTGTGCTCCAGCTCGCCCCACTCAGTCTCACCCTTCTCCACCTCTGTCTCCGAGGGCATCAGCAGTGGCTTGACATTGTGGCAGGATGTCAGTGGGCTGTCCATTACTAGATCAAATCCAGCAGGAGGCCAGAACATCCTTTTGCCAGACTTCAACGTCACTGGGATGAACTTGGAGCAAGTGTTGTTGTACTCACTCAGCCTGTGGTCTTCACCAATTGCCACTACCTCAGCAGGCTGACAAGGTGAGACATAGGCAATGTCTCCAACTACATGAGCTGAGACGTTGTTCATGCCCAGCAGAGCTCGAATCCCATGGGTGGGGTTCAGGTGGATGACCTGAAGCACCATCTCCAGGTGTGCTCTGGCAAGGTGGCAGAGTTCGTGGTGCAAGGTTCCAAACCTTTGGTCCACCAACTTCCTCACCTGCATCCAAAGCCATTCCAGCCTGGAGTTGCCAGGGCTTGTCTCCACATACTCAGTCACATCCAGCTCTCCTTCAGGCCAGCTAGAGGTGTTCTGAATGTACTGGAGTGTTTCCTGGAACACTTGTAGTGTTTGGGATCCCTCTTCCCGGAAGTACAGCAGAGGTCCCTCCTTGGAATCCAGCAGCTGACTTTCCGGTAGGCAGCCTGTCCGTTGGTAGCCTTGTACCAACCTCCTTGGCTCAATCAGGGTGAGAGCTGCCTGAAGGCTGGAGATGATTGCATGTGGAGGGCTGATCATCGCTCAGAAGGTGCCTTTCCATTCAAATGGGCAGAAGCATTCCAATGCAGTCTTGTCCCATTGAATGGTCCATTGGCTGCTGTTACAGCTTCCCTCTCAGAAGTTGCAGGCTTTCAGCAAGCCTAGGTCAGAGACAATGTGGTCTCTAGCCATCACACTGATGGCTCCTTCAACCAGCACAAAGTTCATGACAGACTGCACCTTTTCATAGCAGCACCAATCATAGGTGATCTGAAGTGATTTTTTGGTTGAGAAAAACCCTGGTGCCGTCTGAACCAGCTCAGTTGTTCCAAACCATTTGGTTGCCTGAGCTGATCTACAGAGTGCCGGGTCTACAGGGAAGTGTTGGATGCTTGAGTGAACATCGTTCAGTAGCGCCCTGGTTCCAAAGAACCCCATGGTTGTGCATGCTGTCACCTCCTCAAACAGGCATCGCCATGCTGGGAAGGTGGGCACTGTTCCAGATGGAACATACACATCCACGTTGTTGGCATACTGGTGCGCACCTTCCATGGGAATGATGCACTTTCCAGGAGCTGGATGCAGCCTGATCGGTGTTCCAATGTGTGGGGCTGATAGGCAGATCTGGAAGGGGTAGGGAAACTTCCCACCCGGCTGTCCTCCCACCTTCTCCGCCAAGCTGATGCTCAAGGCTGAGAGTGCGAGCAAAGCCGTGAACCAGTTTGTCCACCTTCTCCAAGATCTTCGAGCAGGCCCTTCGGACTGCTGCCATGAGCTCGTTTTGGGTGCTTGGAGCTCTGTTTTTTCAGGGAAGACTTGGGGAGTGTCCCTGGGTGCTGGCGCAGCAGCGAGGGAGAGCATGGATACTGCTCCTTGGTCCAACTCCTCATCTTCAGCCTTGAGCTCCTTGTCCAGATGGGCATAGAGTCCTGTCAAGGACTCTTTGTAGAGACCCTGCATCTCTGGCTCCCATCTGGCTTTGTTCAATGTGACTGTGTTGATGAGGATTGGATGTCCTTCTTCATCCTCATCCAGCTCTGCATAGTTCACTGGCTTGGACTTGTCCAGTTTGCGGGAGTCAGCGAAGAGTTGACGAGGCTTGTGGATGCCCTGCATCCCTCTCATCACCCTTCTTGGAGTCTCTTCAGTGCCCTTGGGTGGGGGCACTGGAGTCTCTTCCATCTCCTCCAAGCTTTCAGCAGCTGGAGGAGCTTCATCTGCTACTGCAGGTGCCAGATGTCTGGCATCTTTCCAGGTGACAGATGGTGGAGGGGCTGCCTCTGGATGGGGCCTTGGCTCATGGAGCAGAGGGACCACTGTGCAAAGGTGTCTGGGTAGGATTTTTCCAGATCCCACCTGTAGATCTACCTTCCTGGCCAGACTGGTGGAGGCATCTTTGTAGATCTCCACAATCCTCCCCATCCTGTACTGGCTACGGGGATAGATTTGTCTACCAGCAGACAGATCTTGCCCTCCTCAGGCTCTCGCTGCACTTCTCCTTTCCTGGGCAGAAAGCGCGCATTGTGCTCCTTTGCCAGGATGTGAGGCAAGTAGCGAGAGAACTCCTCCCATGCTTGCTGGAGTTGATGTTCTGACTTTTGCCAGCATCGCGCCAATGCCTTGACATTGTCTTCCTCTACATAGTCTGGGTCCTTGGGAGTGGTGCCTGTGGCCACCATGGGAGGAATGGCCAGCTTGGTTGAGGGACACATGAAGTGCAGAGGCGTGACCACTCTGACATCATCTGGGTCATCACCCAGAGTGAAAAGTGGTCTGGAGGAGATCATGGTGCAGGTCTCTGCCAGCAGTGTTCTCAGCACTCGGACAGGCAGAGCCTTTCCCTCCGCTAGCCTCTTCAGCACTGACCCCGTCAGTCGAATCATTGATTCTGCCAAAGAGTTGGAGGCAGGGTGTCCAGGTGGTGAGAAGTGGGTGTCTATCCCCTTCTCAGCCAGGAAGAAGAGCACCATCTTCTGGTCTTTCACCTTCATGGCCGCCAGTCCGGTACACTTGTTGAAGTACTCCAAAGGAGCCTTGATGTTTGTCCCGTTGTCACTATAAGTGACTGCTGGGACCCCGTGGCAGGCAAACAGTCTTCACAATGCCAGCATGACTGCTTCTCCTGAGTAGTCCTCTAGGAGTTCACCATTGCACCCACAGCAGACTGTGCAGGAGTAGACAAGGATCCAGTTCTTGACTGTGAGCCAAGTCTCCTTGAGTCCCTTTTTCCCCTTCTTGGGCCCCTTGGGGTTGGGTGTCAGCATGTAGACAGGCCCCTTGATGTCCATGCTCACAAATTAGAAATTCCTGATCGCAGTCTCTGGCTTCGTGGCTTGGATTCAGATGGTAGTCCGCTAGCTTTTGGAACACGTTGTGTTCCTAAGCCAGTTGGAGTTATAGTTGGAATCCCTGTGGGGGAGACCGAGAGGCTACAGAAGTAGCAGGTCCATGCATCTGGTTGTCCGCTAGATGCTGGTTGGAAGGTTGGAGGTTTCGTCCATTTACCAGACCTCCGGAGCGTAGGACTCATCAGTGGTTTGCTCCGTTAGACACTGAGAATGAACAATTCTTAGCTGTCCTGGTCGTGACTTTCTGTGTGTGCAGAGATTAGGGATCGCAATTTGCGCATCTTGCCTCCATGCATGTTTTGTATGGAGTGGGGGAATTTCCGGCAGAATCTCAAGCTGGATTGCTTGATCTCCTTAGCGCTGTATCCTCTCTCTCGCATTGTAGATAAGAGGAGGGAGACTTCTTCTTTGAAGTTGTCCCAGTGCGTGCAAGCCCTTGCTGCCCATAGTAGTTGGGCGTATAGGACATTCTGTCCTATTTTGGTGGGCTGGTTGCTGTCTTTCCAGGGCATGTTAAGGACTTTGAAGTTGAAATCTCTGCGTTTGTCATAGAGTTTCCTTCTATGTCCGCCCTGTTCGATGTCTAAATCGAGAAAGTGAACCCATGCATCGCCTTCATCTTTGAAGGTTAGCGGTAAAGAAGGCAGGTATATCCGGGCACAGCAATCTCTAAGGGATTGTGTGCCGGCTGCAAGTATGTCGTCGACATACCTGCGGCAGAATTTAAGCCATTTGGCGTCAGCAGTGTTAGCTGGGTTCGACATATAATCGAATTCCAGCTTGGATAGCACCATATCGCTAATTATTGGGCTGCAGCTTGAGCCCATAGCAATGCCTTTGGTCTGTCTAAAGTTTATGCCAGCAAAGCTGACATATGCATGAAGGGTCACGTCTGTGATGAGGGCTTTGACTTCCATCATCGTCAGACTTCTGTTGGCCTTGGCGAGGGAGTTATGCAAATAGCAAGACCTTCCCTTGGTCACATATTTGTATCTTCTGCTAAGCACGTTGATTATTTCGTGCAGTTTTTCACTGATCAGGCTATGCTCTAAAGCTGTGAATAGCGTGCTGAAATCAGCTGTTGCTATGGGTCCTAGCCTTGCCTTACCCATTGAACTTAACATTTGGCAGATCTCCATACTGTTGGAGACACTCCAATATAAGTTCAGTCCTCGTTGTTTGCCGATCATCTCAGCGTAACGCTTCCAGTGCTTTTTTGCACAAGAAAGTATCCTCGTTAGCAGATCGTTCATAGGTTTCATGGAGCTTTTTGAGGCTCCAGCTATGAACCTTGCCTTTGGTGGATTCTTGTGGAATTTAGGTCCGTGCCAAAGAATTGGTATGGACTTTAGGTCCTCAGGAATCTCTGAACCGATATAGACTTTAGTCAATCGGTTATGTTCCGCTATTAGGGCTGCCGCTGTCTCGTTGACAGGAGCATAAGTGCCGTTGCCCACAACTTTTAAGTCCCCGTTTTCAATGGAAACTCCCATTTCCTTGCATAGCTGTAATAAATAGCCTTTTTTGCAAGCTATGGAGAAGTTTGTGGCTGCTTTGTCAACCGGTGCTAGGATGTAATCTTTATGCAGGGATTTTATCCCGTTGATTCCTTTAGCACTAGTGGCCACCAATTTTTGGTAACCTATGTTGGAGCGTTTGCTTGCCTTTTCCATTTGTTCTTGTAGTCTATTTCGTACTATGGTGTAGCACTCTGCTAGCTCATTCTGGCTTAGCCCGAAGGCTTTGGTAAGGTAGAATGACCATTGGACCAGCGTATTGGCTGCTCCATATGAAGCACTGTCAGTGTCTCCATTGAGATGGGGTTTATACTTCGTCCCCTTAATTAGGAGCGATTGTGCCTCGTCTTGTAGCCAATCCATTCTTCCTGTGCAGATGTGATCTCTCACCAGAAGACTTTGGTCGGCAGTGTGGCACTTGCAGGGAGCCTGCAAGATTTTTCCTAGCTCTGCGATCTTGAGCTTTTTAAGGAAACCACTATAATTAAATGTTTCCAAACCCAAACTTGACCCTGGTTGGGTATATATTTGGATTTCTTGTTTGCAGATCTTGTTTGGACCTGGCAAACCTCGGATGGGCATACCGTAAACTTTGCGCAGCACATAACTACGGAGTGCAACAGATTAAAAAGTTGCACAAAAAATACGTATTGGCCCCGGTTGACAAAGCAGCAACCAATTTTTCAATTGCCTGCAAAAAAGGCTACGCGCTAAAGTTATGCGACAAAATGGGCATAAAGCTAGAAGCAGACCATTTAAACACTAACGGCAATGATACCTACAAGCCGACAACCCTGACTCTGACAGATCTGCTCAAAGAACATGACAGGCTGTCGATGCAATTCATAGGCAATAAAGTGCCACCAAATATGCGCTGCATACCTATCCTTTGGCATGGTCCAAAATTCCACAAAAACCCGCCCAAAGCTAGGTTTATCACAGGAGCTTCGAAAAGCTCGACGAAGGGCCTCAACGACCTTCTAACCCGTATTTTAGCCATGGTGAAGATTCACTGGAAAAGATATGCGGAAATGAAAGGTAAGCAGAGAAATCTTAACCTATACTGGAGTGTAGCGAATTCAATGCAAATTTGCGATATGCTGGATACTATGGGAGAGGCCAGAAAAGGCCCCATTTGCACGGCTGACTTTAGCACTTTATTTACAGCACTGGAACACTCTTTGATAGAGAAAAAGCTCCACGAAATGCTGGACATAATTGGTCGCAAATTCAGATTGGTCACCACAGGTAAAAATCCTTACCTGCACAATTCTCTACAGAAACTGGCCTGGAGCTTAACAATCGATGAGGTTAAGTCTCTTATCACTGAGCTGACAAGAAACGCTTATGTGACCTTTGCAGGAATAAACTTCCGTCAAACAAAAGGCATTGCAATGGGCTCTAGTTGCAGTCCCATTATAGCAGATCTAGTACTGTCAAAGCTAGAGTTCGATTTCATGTCAAATAGACATAATCTAACTGCCGCAAAAAAATTGCAATACTGCAGAAGATACGTTGACGATATCTTAGCAGTGAATACTAGTTCACTAAAAGAATTTTGCAAGGAGATATACCCTGCATCGCTGCCGCTCACCTTCGAGGACGAAGGAGACCAATGGATCCATTTTTTGGACCTGGACATAGAACAAGGTGGGGTACGGAGAAAACTGTACGACAAAAGGCGAGACTTCAATTTTGAAGTACTCAACATGCCCTGGAGAGATAGCAACCAACCGCTACGAACTGGAGAAAACGTACTTTTCTCTCAGATACTAAGAGCATCCAGAGCTTGCTCTCATTGGCCCGACTTCGAGGAGGAAATGAAAATCTTGTATGGAACATTCCGTAAAAGAGGATTTACCTCCAAAGAATTTGATAAAACCTGCAAGAAACTAAGCGGACGCTACGCGTACATCTTCAACACCATTAAAGGTGGACGAAGACGGAAGTTCAAAAAACTATTGTCCTCTATCGCATGATCAGATCGTATCTAAAACGATCTGTACACACACAAGGTAAATAGAACCTAGAACCCAGCAAACAAACAATTTTTCACAATTGAAAAATGAAGTTTCGTAGACCACAAGGGGAAATCCACTGATGAGTCCTAACCCTGTAGGTCTGGATCAAGGATGAAACCTACGGATTTTTCATGGAACTGCTGAAAATGCAGCTTCCTGCCTCTGGACATCTTAAAAACAGATGCTCCACAAGGGACTGAACTCGTCCCTTTCTAAGACGTTCTATCGTCTCCTGTCTCTAAACTTGAAACCTACTCAAGTCTCCCCTCAATAGACTAGAAATTTCTACCTGCTTGAGCTCGGTCTGGCTACGCGTTGTACGCGGCCAGTTCCT
>JASANA010000087.1:0-24963 GCA_030248095.1 Ptycholaimellus sp. GST1_10
CGTGGCACCTCTTATGGGAGCTTTTACTGTCCCTTTTTTATAGCTGACCCCTCTCTGATCTAGTTTGGTGACCAGTGACAGCAGAAATGGCTCGGGATGGCGACGTTGTGGCTCGGGACGTTTTTTTTGGGATCGGCGAAATTTTGATTTGTTCTCGATTTATGGTCAAAAAACTTAAAAATTGAGGCCTTGAAATTCGAAAATATTTCGAAAATGTGCATTTTGCCTTTAGTTAATTAATAAAAATATTATTTTTAGTTTAAAAAGCCTCAGAAACCAAAACGAGACCTAACCATTCCATTTCTTTTTGTCATTCCAGTTCAGTTATAGTTGCTGTGGTGGAGTGAAGTAGTGTCAAGTGTCAAGACGGCCGCGCATCAATTGGCGATAGCTGATATAACCTTGTTATATATACTGATTTTCTTTCATAACAGTGGCACTTGGCGCAGGCAAATAGAATTTTTCTTGGTATTCTTAAGAAGATCGATTAACAAAGACAGGTCTAATATGCCCATTTTTCTCGCTGCTATTTTTCCCATTTTAACTTCTCAAGGATTGAAAGTTGAAGATATCATCACTAATAAAGCCATTGAGCAGTAGCAAGAAATTACGATCGAAGAACATCTACATGGGGGCAGGATTATAGTGATCAGCGATGCATCAACGTGGGAATTCGCCCCCCAAGATCTAAAAATCTCCGGAACCTGGATCTTCCCTATATCTTTGAGAATAGAAAAAAGCCCGAATCCCTCTTACCCCTACCGGCTTATTAATATACACTTCAATTCAAGTGTTCTTGCGAGGCAGATTGCAAGAAGCAATTCAAAATCTTGACTCTTACCACCCATCCAGTTATAATCGTATTGGCTGGGATTACCTTTTCCTTTCAAATAGGCTATTTCGAATAAAACTGTCTCTTAGAATAAGTACAAGAAAACCGAAGTTCTGGTTTCAAGGGAATATATTTTATGGGGGTGCTGTCAAAAATAGGCTTTTTCGGAGAAAATGGGTGCTTAAAACGGAAATTGTCTTTTTGAGAGCACTCGCTTTACAGGAGTAAGGCATGCAACAACAATTAGGCTAACGCATTTTCAACAGCTGTTCAAATCGCAAAATAACGTAATCAAATTGAAGTTTCTGAGCATCATCTTCTCTTTGCTTTTTTCAAGACCAAAATGGATATATCCGCACTTTAAGTCAGGGTCTTGATTAAGATCGGGCTCCCCTTGTTTCTGAGCTCGGAAGGGAATTCAATTATCTTCCCACTTTTTCCGGGAGAGCTGGATAGCCTAACCTAACTCTTTCTCTCAATAAACATATAAATCGTGCTCATGTCCTCATGAAAAATGGGCAGACACTTATATCAGCACTGATCATTTTTTTCATGTCTTCTGAAAATCCCTTTACTAGCTGGAAAAAACCTCTGGACTCACCCTTAAACAAGTTGAAGATAAAATCAAAGAAATCCGTGGAGGACAATCAATGGATAGCCCCAGCAGCGACGAAAATCTCCAACCTCTAGAGAATTATTGTGAAAATCTCACAACTCTTGCTAAAGAAGGAAATCTTGACCCTGTGATTGGACGCGACGAAGAAATCCGCCGAACCATTCAAGTTTTATTGCGACGAACAAAAAACCACTTGTTGGTTAGCAAAATCAAAAGACAATTTAAACTGGGAAGATTACACTTAATTTGCCAGGTTTTTTATCAGGAATGGTATAACTCTAAATTCATGTTTGGCGGCTGAGAGGATTAAAAAAATCTTGAAATTGGTCTTGTAAAATCGAGGGGACGATCTCTTCGACCCTCTTTTTGTCATACATAAGAAAGTAGCTGCAGGCAATCATTGTGCTTAAAGCAGGAATAAAGACTGCAACAATCAATGCAATGGTTGCAATACTAGCACTTTTAATATTAGGGAAGGCGTGGGGCGTCCTGCGCAGCATGGACGGGCACAAGAAACAGCCCCTCCCGGACCTCCCCCTCATCAGCCCCAACGGCCGTCCAGCTTCCGACCCCTCTGACAAGGCCCAACTTGCCATCCAGCACTACGCCAGTGTCTGCAGGAGCCCTATCCCTCGCCAAACCAACAAGGACACCTACCTAGAGGTTCAGAGGCATCTCCGCCGATTCCCACCAATTCCCACCACCAAAAGACACCTACCTAGAGGTTCAGAGGCATCTCCGCCGATTCTCCCTACCTGAACTCAAAACAGCCATCAAGAATAGCAAAGGAAAAGCTGCAGGCCCAGACGAAATCCTCCCATGCATGCTCTCCCAGCTCAGTGACAGGGCCCTCACCTTCCTTCTCGCCCTCTTCAACAGATACTTGTCTGACTACCGCATCCCAGCCCCATGGAGATCCGCCTGCATCGTCCCTATCCTCAAGAAGGGAAAAGATCCCTCCCGAGTCAACTCCTATTGCCCCATCAGTCTCCTCTTCTGCATCGGCAAACTCCTGGAGTCCCTCATCGCCCGCCGCCTCCTGGACAGAATGCCCACAGAAGCTCCCGGACTGCCAAGCAGGCTTCCGTCCTGGAAGATCGACTGAAGATGTCCTCATCCCACTCGCCCAGAGAGCCTTCGACGACCTCAGCTCCCCCAAGCCACCCAGCCGCACCATCATGGTCAGCATCAACTTCAGAGCTGCATACGACAAAGTCTGGAAGAACGGTCTCATCGCCACCCTCTGCAGGCTTCAGACCCCCTCCCACTGGATCCGCTGGATCAGATCCTGGCTCAAGGACTGCCGCGCCTTCGTCCGCTGGGAACAGACTGCCAGTTGCCCCTGCACCATGGCCACTGGCCTCCCTCAAGGATCGCCCCTATCCTGCTCTCTCGCACTCTTTGCCTGGTCAGGTATTGAGTCAGCAGTCACAGCTGCCAGCCCAGAGGTCTCTGTTTACCAATACGCGGATGACCTGGTCCTCACCGCCTCCAGCTACCATCTCCCCACCATCGGCGCACGCCTCCAAGCAGCTCTAGACAGCCTCTCCTGCTGGGCCCTGAGCACAGGGACAAGCATCGCGCCTGAGAAATGCTCCGCTCTCCTCTGCACACTCGATCCTGCCCAAGGCCCCGACAAGCCCTCAACCCCAGCTCTCACCCTCGCCGGCCATCCCCTGCCCTACTCCAGTTCCCTCAAGGTACTCGGAGTCACCTTCGATCCGCAGATATGGTTCACAGAACACGCCAAGGCGGCTGCTGCAAAGTTGGAGAAACGACTTAACCTCATCCGCGCCCTCTCAGGCACCACCTGGGGGTCCTCCGAGAGCTCACTCCGCCTCACCTACAATGCCTACGCAGCCCCAGCAGCATGGACCCCCTTCTGCGCACAAGCAGACCTGGACATCCTCCATTGGAAGCAAAGAGCAGCAGCTAGGATAATCACAGGTGTCCCCAGAAGCAGCCCAAGCGAGCCCACACTCTGAGAAGCAGGACTCCTGCCATTTGATCTCCAGGCTCAAGCTCAATCGGGTTGGTTGGTTGGTATTTGGTACTTGCAAATGCAAAGCAGCCCGTCAGATGCGGGCACAGCACTGGAAAGCGTTGGTGTCTTCGGGTCTCTCTTGAAGGCAGGTGAGGGTAGGGGCGGCTCCCAGGTGTCTCCTTCTTTCCTCTCTCCACCTTGGGCACCGCAGGAGGTAGTGAGCTGTGTCATCGGCCTCTGCTTGGCAGTGGGGGCAAAGGTTGGAGTCAGTGCAGCCGTAGCAGTGGTGAGTATCCTGCAGCCAGCTGGCCCGGTTGAGACGAAGCTGGTGAATGGCGACGGCATCAGGGCAAAGCAGGTGGCAGAGCATCGACTCTGAGCAGCCCCAGGTGGTGCTGGCAAAGGCACGAAGGATGGAGATGCGGCTGGCGAGCTTCTTCTCAGCTGCTTGGCACTGGCGAGTAGACCTTAGCTGAATGTCCAGTTCGACTCCGAGGATCTTCAGTTGCTTAGAGTATGGGATGGGGTGGCCGGCGAGGAGGATTGGAGGGGCATTGGCTGGGCCTTGGCTAGGGTCTAGAGTCACCAGGAGAGCAGACGTCTTGTCTCTGGCAATCTCCACTGCATTTTTTCTGCCCATCTGCAGAGTCCATCAACGGCTGCTTGGGCTGCTGCTGCGGCGTCGGCTTGGGCTGCTGCTGCTGCGGCGTCAGCCTCGAGCAATGAGTGTGGTGTCGTCAGCGTAGAGAACTGCTTCCGCAGTTGGAGAGGCTGCTTTCACCGTTTCTGGCAGGTTGCTGGAGAAGAGATTCCAGAGGCTGCAGGAGAGTGGCGAGCCTTGTGGGAGGCCGGCTGAGAAGATGGATGGTCTGGAGAGAGCTCAAGCAGGCGCCAAGCTCCTCGCCTACGCCAGCCGAAACCCCCTCAACCCCCTTGCCGTCCTAGCCAATAACCCAGCCCCACCACGACTAAAGGCCAAAGGAGGCTTCAGGCCCTGCTGGAGGCAGGTAGCATCAAGAGCAGCCAACAAAGCACTCGGCGGCATCAGACCAGAGCCCTGGCCCCCACCCGAAGCTACCCCAGCCCCTTGGGATCCCAAACCTGGCATCACATTTCACCTCGCCGGGGCCCAAACAAACCACGAGGACCCCCCAGCCACCAGAAACTGTGCGGCCCAGGTAGACCTTGACCAACTCATCGCCTCCTTCCCTCCAACCCTCACCATCTGGTCAGATGGAGCTGCAGAAGCAGGGACTAAGAACGGCGTAGGAGCAGCCATCCTAAAGGACCCAGATGGAGAAAGACTTCGCGAAGTCGTCGTCCCCTCAGGTAGACGCGCAAGCTCTACAGCTGCGGGAGCAGCTGGCGCCCTCGCTGGGGTGAGAGTAGCGCTGGAGCTCCTCCAGCCTGACCAACCCTCCATCGTCCACCTTGCCTTCGATAGCAGAGCCCTTTGGAACCACCTCAAGTCCCCCCTAAAGCCTCCGATGACGAGACCACAAGACTCCTTCAAGCCCCCCTCCTACTCCTGGCCTGCCGCTCCTCCACTCACAGCATCTGGGTACCAGGCCAGTGGCTTGGAAGGCAATGTAGAAGCTGATAGAGCCGCACATCAGGCACAGACAGAAGAAGCACAGGCCCAAATTCCAGCCTCCACAAGCACCTACCGTGCCTCACTCAGAGCATGGACAATCGACCAAGCTCTCACCACCTACTCCCAGGCATGCACCGAAAATGAAGCCTCCGCATCCACCCGTCTCCACCACTCAGCTACGGCAGGCCTGCCTCGCCCCCTGGACGCACTCCCACGCCGTCTCGCCACAGCCATTCACCAACTCCATCTAAACCATCCCACCTTCCTGGCCTCCACCCGCCATCGTCTAGGCCTCACACGATCCCCCACCTGCCCACGCTGCGATGAAGAAGAAGAAACCACAGAACATTACATCTTGAGATGTCCAGCACTCGAAATTCAGAGAAGAACCACCCTCGGTGCCCCCGACACCCTGGAAGTCCTCAACTCACCAAATCCAGGACCTATCGCGGCCTTCCTTTGGTTGACTGCCCACCTATAGTGGGCTGCTTTTCCCCGAAAGTACTGGAAATACAGACCAGACCAGACCGACATGGCCTCAAGAGGCTTGTCCTTTGAGGAGTTCAAAAGACCAAAGCATTTCCGACTCTGGTTCTATGGACTGAGTTGGGCCCATGGGACTCCAGAAGAACTAGAACTTCCCACATACCTAGAACAGAAGAAAGAAGATCTAGAGACACTTACAAGGGAGGAAGAGTCCGAAATCAATCAGATGGGCCCCAGCTACCACTGTCTGCTTCGAGGAGTGAAGCGGATGTCTCAAGAGCCAGCAGTGGAGGGCCCTTTCGGGTTCAAGGCCGAAACCCTTCCTTCACAGATCCTTCAACTACGCGGACACCCATCTCAAGTCAGCCTACAACACCCTAGCTCGAAAGGATCTGACTAGAATGTTCCATAAGGCCATCATGGAACAGGTGGAAGCAGACTACTCGGAGGCCACTCCCTACACTGAGGAAGCCCACCAACCCGGCACTGTCTTCTACCTTCTGTGCTTCGCGGTCATCAAGACATCATCCCAGCACACCAAGTGTAGACCAGTGCTGGACCCCATGGTCAGCGTAACGGCAAACAAGACCTTCAACGACCTATTGGAGACCGGACCTCAACTCCTCAAGAGCCTACATGGGATCCTCATCAGGAGCCGCTTCTCGGAGATCATCATCTTTGGGGATCTCGAGAAGGCCTTTCTTCAGATCCTGCTGATGGGAGAACATAGAGACCTGACAAGGTTCCTCTGGGTAATCGAACCAGACAAGCCGCTGGGACTGGGAAACATCCAATGTCTTTGTCAAAAGAGTCGGGTTCGGATTCAAGAGCAGCCCTGCCGGGCTCATTGAGAGCAGCCCTGCCGGGCCCTGCCCTGAGCATCGTCGGGCTCATTGAGATTATTATTGTTTAAATGCCTCAGAAACCAAAACCAGACCTATAACACTGTCACTTTTCATTTTTTAGAGTCATTGTAGCATTTATTTAGCTGACATGCTGATTGATTTCATTTTATTGCTTAACAAGGTGAAAGAGGCCGCGCACCTATTGGCGATAGCTGATATTACCTTGTTAGAATCTACTATTTTTGGGGGTTGATATTTTTTCAATATTGTATAATTTTTTGTCTGACGGGAGCTTTTAAAACTAAATTAACGGTGTTTATTGTCTTTTTTGATAACATACTTAGGAAGATTGATGTGCGGGTGGGCCTTCCTCCTTTCCAGATAAAAAGTTTATCAAGATCCGCTGAGAATTCATCCTTTCTCAGCATACCCCATTTTACAAACTTTCTACCCAATAAAGTTATGTTTCAAAATCTCCGGAACCGGTTCCACCCCAGCTGATCGTCTTAAAAATTTATTATCATTCATGGAAAATGATTGTCCAAATCCGTTGAGAATTCGGCTTTTCTCAGCATACCCCATTTTTCAAAGTTTCTACCCAAAAAGTAATTTTTCAATTGATTCATTTCCGGGTCTACCCCTCTAGAGGGCTGTCCTAATATTAATGAATCCCGTCCCTTCTTTTGGGGATAGGATTGCTTTTTAACTCCTATTATTAATGCTGTTATCCCGTGGGATCATAAGACAATTAATAGGAGTGGACTGCAGGATTGGTTGTGAACAAGGGACAAGGGACAGTTTGTAATATTGGCTGGAATACAAAAAGATGAAAACAAGCTGAAATAAGTAGGATATGATTAGGAAACGGGCTCGTCGCCCAGCCCCAGGCTTACAGTATACCACAACCTGTCCATCCATCCCGGACAGCCCTCCCCGGGCACAAGGTCCAGGTCCAGGTCCGGGTCCCTAGCCCAAGGCCAACGGCCCTTAATGCACAGACAGCAGAACACAAAGGCCCCGCCGCCAATCACCCCGATCACGTCCTCCACCCCGTATCACTCACTCATCTCCCCCACTCCTCAGCACCGGCTAACATACGGCTATTCCTGACATTCTGATAGGCTGCGACTAGGATGAATGGGGTACCAGGGGTCGAAAAAAAAGGGTAAATTGCAGTACAAGGAAGTGAAAAAAGAAATTTCAAAGCACCACATTGGTTAAAATGAAACAATTTTCAACAACACAACAAAATCTGGGCGGGTGGGGGGAAGGGGAAGCTGCAGCCGACGCCGCCAATGCCCGGACCGCCCTCGCTGGCCATGCCGTCCCTCTTTCGCACGCCCAGGCACCGCTCCACCTTCAGTCATCCCCCCACCGCCGCACTGCCCGAAAAAGAGATACATAAACCGCAAAGAAGTGGTGTGACCGAGCAAAGCTCAATCCACACCAGAAGCGCTTGAGGCCGGCGGAGCAGAGTCAGCTGGCCTCCTCGCCGCCCTGGGCCCCCACGTTGCCCCCGTCGAAGTTGTCCGCGTCCTGGATCTCGGTGGGCAGGAGGTGGCTGACGGAGTGCTTGGCCACGTAGCCGTCCGCGTCCTCCACGTCGGCGTAGCGGATCACCTTCTTCTTGTCCTCGAACAGCCGCACGATCTTCACCAGCTTCCAGGCCGTCCGCGGCGTCGGCGCCTTCTCCTTCAGCAGGCAGACCTTGCCCACTTTCAGGTAGCTGCAGCGGTCGGTCTTGTGCCGGGCCGCCTCCTGGAGGTGGCACTGTCGGAGGAAGCCGAGGTACTCCGAGGCAAAGCGGGTCTTGAACTCCGCCAGCGCCGCCTGCCGCTCTTGATACAGCTGCCGCAGTCCTTGCGGGAGCTCCGCCGCCGGGAGCAGGGGCTCCAGCCCGCCGAATGGGGTGAGGATGTCCGCCGGCGCCAGCGGTCGCAGGTCCCCAGGCACTGCAGAGATGGGGCAGAGCGGTCTGTGGTTGATGGCCGCCTCCACCCGCATCATCACCGTCTCCAGCTGCTGGTCCGTCAGGCGTCGCTTCCACAGCGCCGGCTTCAGGCAGCTCTTCACGACTCCCACCAGCCTCTCCACCGCCCCGTTGTGCCAGGGCGCCCTGACCGGAGAGAACCGGAAGGTTGCCTTGTACTTGGCGGCAAAGGCCCTCACGTCGAGGCTCGCCACCCCCGCCCCGAAGGTCAGCACGGGCCCCAGGGTCTTGGCCGCCGCCGTAAACGCCGGCGCCTGGTCCAGCCAGATGTCGAGCTCC
This sequence comes from Ptycholaimellus sp. GST1_10, assembly GCA_030248095.1. Classification (NCBI taxonomy): domain Eukaryota; kingdom Metazoa; phylum Nematoda; class Chromadorea; order Chromadorida; family Chromadoridae; genus Ptycholaimellus; species Ptycholaimellus sp. GST1_10. The sequence continues at coordinate 8,627 of JASANA010000087.1, forward strand.
TGCAGACCCCGCCGGGCCCAGAAGCGTTCCAGCGCCAGCGACGCCGCCTCCCCGCTGTAGTCCGCCAGGACCTCCATGTGTACCGCCCGAACCGCCGTGCAGGTGATGAGGAGTAGCCACCGTTTCTGCTCCGGAACCCCCGGCCTCTCCACGGTCTTGAACGGCCCCAGCTGATCAATCATCACGCTCTCGAACGGCCGTCTCTTCATGTGAACTCGCTCTGGCGGCAGGTCCCCCAGCGCCGGTCTCGCCGGGAGCGCCGCCTTGGCCAGGTGGCACGCCTGGCAGCCCAACCGTAGGGCCCGGGACACCGTGCGGATGCCCCCCGGGATCCAGTACTTCCGCCGCAGAAGCCCCAGGGTCACCGTCGCCGGTGCGTGCCCGTTGGAGGTGTGCTCGTGCAGGATGATGAGCCGTGTGAGCCTGCACTTGGCCGGCAGCAGGATGGGTGCCTTGCCACTCTCCGTCGGCTCCTCCTCCCCGAACCTCGTCCCCACGCGCAGCATGCTGAACCCCTTCTTGAAGTCCCAGGAGACTTGCAGCTGCTTGGTCCTGTTCTTCGTCCTCGCCGAGCCTTCGTCCGTCTTCAGGTACTCGATGATGTCGCCGAAATGCTGCTGCTGGAGGTGGGTGATCATCATCTTCAACGCCCACTCCTTGTCCTTCCAGAGGGGCGCCCCCGGCGTGCGCAGGAACGGCATCCAGAACCGCAGCACGTACGTTGCCACCGACAGCAGCCGCCGTAGGGTGCTGAACCGCTTCAGGTCCATCAGCTTCAGGAACCCCACGGGCTCCCTCACGTCCTCAATCTGCTCCAGTGGGGGTCGGCCTTGTCTAGCCGCCGCCACCGCCACCACGGCCCCCGAGGCCTCCGCCGTCCCCTTCCAGGACTCCACCTCGGGCGCCGCCGCCCCCTCCGCTTGGGGGCCTTGGGGAGAGAGCTCCACCCCCTTTGAGGCCTCCGCTGCCCCCATCGGCTGCGAAGCCTCCGGGAGCTCCACCTCGCCAGGGGCCTCCGCTGCTTCTGTCCCCGGTGGCGCCCTCCACGCCGGCCAGTCCCCGAATGGCTGTCTCAGGAACTCTGGCCCATCGGTGAAGAGGCTCGGCGAGAGCAGGTCCTCCACCGTCTTGGCTCTGGTCACCCAGTCCGCCGGGTTGTCCTTGGTGCCCACGAAGCGGTAGTCGCTGGTGAGGCCCGTCTCCATGATCTCCTTCACCCGCCGGTTCTCGTACAGCTTCGGTGCTTGCTTCGCCCGCAGCCAGCCCAGCACCGCCGCGTTGTCCATGAAGTGGGTGACGGAGTCGAAAACGATGACGTCCTTGATCGTCTCCATCACGTCCACCGCCGCTCTCGTCCCCGCCACCGCCGCCCACAGCTCCATTCTTGGCGTCGAGATGATGACGCCCTTGCGGTTGATTGGGGCCAGCCTTGCCTTGGCCAGCAGGAACTTTCCGCCCGTCTTCTCGTTGGCGGTGTACAGGACGAAGCCGTAGGCGTCGTCGGAGGCGTCGCTGAAGATGACCAGCCTGTTCCCCGTCCTCTCCGGGAAGGCCCACCGCGGCTGCCGCAGCTCCGACGCTCTCGCCAGCTCCTTCCTAGCCGCCGTCCACTGGCCCGCCACCTCGTCGGACACCTTGTCTGACCACTTCTTGCAGCCCTTGTGCATTGCTTGCACCGCCAGACGCCCCGCCAACGTCACCGGCACCGCCACCCCGAACGGGTCAAAAACTCTGGCCGCCCCGCTGCCGAGCTCCCGCGCAGACGGCTTCTCCGGGATGTCCTCGAACTTGGCCGGGGGGAGCTCCAGGGCGTCCTTCTCGATGTCCCAGTCCAACCCCAGCGTCCCCACCAGCTTCCCCGGCAGCTTCGCCTCCTCGGGCAAGCCCTCCATGAGGGCCTTGCAGTTGCTGGTGAACTTGCGTAGCTCGAACGCCGCGCTGGCGAACAGCCGCCTCAGGCCCCACGCGATCCGCAGCCCCTCGCTGGCCTCGTCGAAGCCCCAGATGATGTTGTCGGCGTAGGTCCGGGCGGGGATCAGCTTCACCTCCTCCGGTGTCAGCCCGAACAGCTCCTTCCCGTCCAGTACGTCCTCCGCCAGCTTCCGGATGCATGCCTGTAGCAGCCACGGCGATGCGTTGCAGCCCATGATGACCCTCGAGTAGCGGAAGATCTGGTAGTTGTCCTCCGCGATGGGCTTCTGGATGTCCTTTGGCAGCACCACCCTCAGGGCGTCCTGGTGCTCCGGCCGGATCTTCATAGCGTAGAACGCCGCTCGAATGTCGGCGCTGAGGGCGAACTTGTTCAGCCTCATCCTCATCTGCACGGAGACGAGGCAGCTGAGTAGGTTGGGGCCCTGGGAGATGAGGTCGTTCAGCGACCGCGGCGGCGCCCCCGCCTTGCTCGAGGCGTCCACGACTGGCCTGCACTTTTTCCCTCCCGGGGCCTTGAAGTGGGCCAGGTGATGGACCAGGCGCCCCGGCTCCGGGGCCTCCAGCACCGGCACGATGATGCCCTCTGCCTTCTGGGCCTCGAACTCGCCGTAGTACTCCTTCTTCTCCGCCGCCGTCAGCCTCGCGTGCGTCTTCCTCGCCCGCTCGAAGGCCTGGTTGAAGTTGCTGGCCAGGGCCGCCGCCTCCTCCTTGAAGGGCAGGGGCACGACGAACGCTCCCGTCTCGTCCCTCGACACTCTCTCCAGCAGCCTCCTTGTCTCGTCGTCCGTGACCAGCGTGCTGAGGTGCGCGTCCTTGGCGAAGCCCACGCTCTCCAGCTCCGTCTGCTGCTCCAGGGCCTGCTGCACCGTTGCCGCCCTCGCGAAGCCCAGGCAGGACACCTCCACTGCCTCGCCCCGCCGCTTGTCCTTGAAGCCGCTGCCCATCGGGCCCAGCGCCTGCTCCACCACCGCTGGCCTCGCGTAGCCCAAACAGGACACCGCCACCGTCTCATGCTTCCGCTTGTCGGTGACGCTGCAGTCGGCCTTGCCCAGGGCGCCCTCCATGATGACGCCGAAGGTGGTCTTGTACATGACGAACGTCTCCGTCACGTAGACCTTCTCCGCGCCGCCCAGCACCGCGTGGTAGGCGTCGAGGCCCACGAGCAGCTCTACCTCGTAGCTCCTGCTCTTCTCCGGCGGCCAGTTCGCGAAGCCCAGCTCCGGCTGGCCCATGGCCTTGGCGAGCTTCTCCTTGAGCTTGATGCCGCCGATCACCAGGTCCGGGCAGACGGCGTCCACGACGTAGGCCTTGCAGGGCACGCCCTTGCCCTTCCTGTCCTTCAGGTTGATCTGCACCGCGCCCGTCACCACCAGCCTCGGCTTCTCACTCCCCGCATAGGCGACCTCCACCCGTTCTGGCGGTCCCTCCTTCAGCCTCAGCCTCTTCACGGCCTCTCTCTGGATCCAAGACAGGGAGCTGCAGCTGTCCATCAGGGCCTGGACTGGCCCCTCCGTGCGCCTCTGCACCCCCGTCACGGTCACTTCCAGGGTCGCCAGCACGCTCGTCGTGCTCTCCGACGGCGCCGCACAGGTCGCCCCGGTCTTCGTCTGGGTCTTCTCCTTCTTATTTCCGTCCGGCTTCTTCTTGTCGGTCCGCCCGGTCTTCCAGTCCGGGTTGTGCAGGAGGGTGTGGTGGCCTCCGTCGCACTTGGAGCAGGGCTTCTCCCGCTCGCATTCCTTCACCTGGTGTCCACCGCCCAGACACTTGAAGCAGAGCCTGTTCCTGAGCGTCTGCTTGCGCCGCTCCTCCGGCGTCTTGAACTTCTCGCACTTGAAGGCCCGGTGCCCGCTATCGTTGCAGAAGAAGCATCCTCGCTGCCCCTCCGTCGGCCTCTCCTTCCTTCCGCTCTGCTTCCCGTTCCCGGTCGGCTTCCCCTTCTCTGTCTTGTCAGCCTTGAGGAGGTAGGTGGCCGCCCCCGTGGCTGGCCCCAGAGCCCCCGCCGCATGGTGATGCTGTAGCAGGTTCAGCTCCGCCCTCAGCTTGTCGATGATCAGCCTGACTGGCGGCACCGGTTCCAGCTGCTGCCGTATCCGGGCCCTTTGTATCAGCCGTCCCAGCTCCGTCGGGACCTTGGCGAAGGCGTTGAAGCTGTACGCGTCGATCGCCGCCTCCGTGACCCCCGCGTTGACCAGCTGGTTGTAGACGTCCGCCAGGCCGTCCGCCAGGGCCTCCATCGAGCCCAGGTCCCCGTCCATTGCCGGCTCCAACTCGCAGAGGTTCTTGAAGAGCGCCGCCTTGATCAGGTCTGCCCGCTTGTAGTTCGCGTCCAGCGTCCTCAGCGCCGACGAGAAGCTTCCTCGCTGATTGGGGTCTAGGTGCTTGATCTTCAGCCTCGCCGGGCCCTCCAGGCTGTTGTAGAGGTGATAGAACTTGTCTCGCTCCAGCAGCTCGCTCCGCACCAGTAGGCTCTCGATCCAATTTCGGTGGCGGGGATAGGCGCTGATGTCCTTGCCAGAGAACTTCTCGATCGTGTGCTTGATCTTCGGCAGTGCCTTGGACTCCCGGTCCCGCCGGCCCGCACCGCCGGCCCCGCCATCCGCCCCCGCGTTTGGGCCTACCCGTCCGATGAGGTCTGCCACCGCCCGCACCAGCTCTGCCGTACCCCGGTTGTCTTCTGGGCTCCCTGCCCGGCTTGGGTGGCGGTGGTAGGAAGGGCTTCTGCTGCCTCGCCGCGGCTGGAAGTTGTCGGTAAAGCGCTCCCAGTCCCGTCGCTGCTGGCCCCGTTCTCGGCTGCCTCGCGACTCCTGGCTGCCTTGCTCTTCCCGTCCAGCCCCGCCGCCGGGGTCCCGTCCCGGGTCTCCGCCGCCCCCGCGGCCTGGGCCCCGCCCGGGGCCTCCGCCCCCGCCGCCAGGGCCTCGTCCCGGGCCTCCGCCCCCGCCGCCGGGGCCTCGTCCGGGTCCTCCGCCCCCGCCGTCAGGGCCTCGTCCAGGGCCTCCGCCCCCGCCGTCGGGGCCTCGTCCAGGGCCTCCGCCCCCGTTGTCGGGCCCCCGCCCTGAGTCCCAGCTGGGGTCTCCGCTCCCTCTGCTTGGGCCCTGTCTCGGGTCTCGGCGATGCCCGCCCGCGTGGGCCTCTCGCCCCCCGCGGCCGCTGCGGTGGTCAGGGTCTCCGCCCTGCCAGCGGTCTCGTTCTTCCCGGCCGTCGTTGCCTGGGGCTCCACCGGCTTGGCGGCCTCCGCCGCCCCCGTCCGCCTCACGGCGTCCGGGAGCTACACCGCCTTGCCAGCCTCCGCTGCCCCATCGTTGGCGCTGGCCTTCTCTGCTCTTGCTTCTCTTGTCCGCGGAGCTTTCCGTCTCTCACTTGAACATGCTCCGTGCACTGCCTCCAGTGCTTGCTGCCGCCTCCCGGGCTCCACCAGCTCGGCGGCCTCTGCCACCCCCATCCACCTCACGGCATTCAGGGGCTCCACCGCCTTGCCGGCCTCCGCTGCCCGGTTGGCTAGCTCTCGCTGCCCGACTCCCTGTGCTGCTTCCTTCGGCCAGTGGATGGCCCAGCGCCCATCCCAGCTTGCTGGTCCTGAGGCTCTGGCCACCACTTCCGCTGGTGCCCCGCCTTGGACTTGTCCTCCAACTCGTCTCCCGGCTGCTTTCGCTGGTGTGCTGCCGGCTGCTTCCTCAGCTGGACTGTTGGCTGGTGCCCCGACTGGACTGTTCGCTGCTCTGCCCACTTGTCTGGCCTCCGCCACGTCCGTCCGTCCTGGGTGAGCTTCGGCGCTCCCCGGGGTCCCGTCGCACCCGCCCCGGCGTTGGCGGCTGTGGGGAGAGGGGGGGGGGGGGAAGACAGCGTCGCTCGACCTCGCTGTCCTCTCCTCCTCGCTCTCTGGCTGCCCTGCTTGCCGCCCGCCAAGGGTCCTGGCATCCAGCATCCTCCAGGTCGTTGTCCCGCAGGCGATCTGCCATATGGGCCAGCATGCTGTTGAGGCTCTCCCGACTGCTTCTCTCTGAGGTCCGGCTTGCTGCCCGATTGCCCCGCTTCTTGTACTCCTCATGGCCCCCAGCCGACGGCGGCCGGTATCCAGGCCCTGCCCAGCCTTGCTGGTCTGCCCCCCGTCGCCAGCCTCCACCATCCTCATCTCGCTCTTGGTCTGGTTGGTAGCCCCGCTGCTCGTGGCCCCATGCCGCCGCCGCGACGCTCCCCATCCCATCGGCCCCGTAGCTGACGTAGCGGTAGATCGGCGCCCGGTAGGACCTCGATTGCTCCATTGGCACCCCGTAGCTCAGGGACTGGTCCTCCTGCGTCGCCGGCATTGTCCCCCGCATGTACTGGAGCTGGCACAGTGGGCATGTGAAGTCAAAGTCGCCGGCGCCCCTTGGGACATCACTGTGGATGGCCACGTTGAGGCGATCCCAGATGCCGATCCTCGCCAATCCTCGCGGCTGCCACATCTCATCCAGCCCCCAGATGCAGAACTTCCGCCAGCACCGGTTGCAGCACAGTCGATGGGGTGCGTGGCTGGCGTCAGCCTCCGCCCCTAGGCACTCGGGGCAGCAGCAGTCCACGTTGTCCTCGCACACCGCTCGATACACCGCCGCCATCTTTCTGCAGATTCTCCCCAGCTGGCAATGGCCACAAAAGGGATGTACTTTCACCAGATGTGAGTGGGCTTAGCACTCTAGCCAGCGGCCCACTTCTTGCACGTGTCCTCAACGTTGCTGAAGTCCTTGTAGAAGCTCCCGTTGAGCTCCTTCCTCAGCCACCCCCACGCGCAGTTCTCCCTCGCTCTCTCTCCACTCTTCCCCTTCAGCCTCCCCCACGCACAGGCAGGGTAGGTATTGACGGGGGAAAGATTTGACCCAGGAGTCACGGGCTTAGCAGTGAGCCAGGGGCCCATGTGTGCTCTCTGTCTGGCCGATGACGAAAGGCCAGCCAGCATGACTCCAACTCCTTCAACTACTTCTCCCGCACCCCCAATTGCTTTCCGCACACAAAAGGAAGCACCGCAAATGAGTGGGCTTAACCACTGCCAGAGGCCCACTAGACGCTTGCAGGAGACGGAGCTGAAGAAGCGATGCCTGTAGCCCCAGCCGACGTCGTTGTCGGTCTTGTTCCAGGTCTCAGTGTAGGTGACGCCCAGGTACTCCGCCTCGCTCCATCTGCAGTCCAAAAAACCCCGAGCCCAGGAGCCTCGCTACGTTAGCAAAGCCACCAGACAGGGACGGGCCTACTTTCCCTTTTTCAGCCCTCCCACTCTTGCTCGACGCCTAGGTGCAGCCGTAGAGGATCCCGGACAGGAGGAGGAGATGGCTGGCTTCCTGGACCCCTCGTAGCTGTTTAGCATGCCCTTTAACCCCTCCCTCTCCAACATCGACCTCGTGAAAAAACCCCAACAATAGAACCCGAATAGAACCAGCGGATGAACAGGAGGAGAATGACGAACGCCTGAGCTCCAGCACCTCGACTTTGAAGTCAAAAGCAGCAAGCTCCTGATACACAGCAATCACTAGATTGGGCCAAACTTTTGATGCGATACCACGTAGGCTAAGTTTTGACAGCAGATGGGCATTGTGGAGCAGTGGGCGGGGATTAACCTTTCTCACTAGGATGTTGGGGCAGATCTGATGCCCATTGTACATTGCATGTAAAACCGGACGTCTGCAATGGCACGGCGATGCTTAAGCTGTTCTAGGCCGAGGAATTGGAGAGGGAACACTGAATATGTATGTGGATTGGATGAATGGTCCAAGCGAGAGGTTTGCGGGGATGATTAGGCTGGGATCGCGCTGTCTTCTGCCCTCTGCAATTGGGAGCTGCTTGCCTGATAGGATGTAGGCCACCCGAGGCCCATCTCGAATTGGCAGCACCGAGCACTTTGATGGGGACATCTGCAGCTGCCATCGATCACTCTAGCTTGAAACCAAGTCCAGAGTATACTGCAGAGATGCAGGGCAGGGGTAGCAGAACTTCAGGTCGTCAGCAAAAAGCCATAGGTGACACCGGCTGAGGAGAGCATGGACGCAAGGGAATGGATGTAAATGCAGGAGAAGAAGGTGCTCAGGACGTGATCAGAAGATGCTGTTTGTCAATTAATTGTTGAAACTATACTTAGCAAACATTATATTTTACAAATTATTCATCTAAGATCAGAAATCAATATAAATTAGCTTACAATTATGGCTGAAATTGATAATGGAGGAGACTGTCCACTGTGCTACGTTGAATGGGATGTACCACGTGTGTGGCGTTGTGAGCACACACTATGCTCTTCATGAGTTATTAATATGGCCACTCACAATCGTGGATTTCAAATGGCTGCGAGAGACAATACATACATGCGTGCTGAATGTCCAATATGTAAAACACCTTCATATGTTTTTGCTACTCATCGCTGTCCACAAAACTACCATCTACAATCTTGTCTTCAGCATGCCTAAGATCTTGTTGATGAATATGAACGACTTACTCAGCTTGCAACATAACTAGAAGAAGCAAAGGCGGCTGGCTCCTAGAACCCCCCCCCCCCCGAAGATATACACCCCCCCCGAAGATTTACCCCCCCCCCCCCCCCGAAGGGTACTTTATTGAAAATTTTTTTATTGCCTTAACATACTTCTCTTTACATATCTCGAAATTTAAACTCACGGAATTTTCATGTAGATGATTAAATACCTACTTTTTACTGCTACTAGTTAGTCTGCCTACTACCAGGAGTAGTACTAGGATACTGTTTACGGCAACCCCTTAGGCTTAGTCAAAATGCGCGTATACTGTGGCAGTACCACCCATAGTTGCTTAGGAGCCATGGTCCATACTGTGGCAGTACCTACTAGTTGCTTAGGAGCCATGGTCCATACTGTGGCAGTACCTACCTACTAGTAACTACAGCAAAAAGTAGGTATCTAATCATCTACATGAAAATTCCGTGAGTTTAAATTTCGAGATATGTAAAGAGAAGTATGTTAAGGCAATAAAAAATTTTTCGATATAGTACCCTTCGGGGGGGTGTAAATCTTTGGGGGGGGGTGTATATCTTCGGGGGGGGGGTGTATATCTTTGGGGGGGGGGGGGGTGTTATTCTTCGGGGGGGGGGGGGGTTCTAGGAGTCAGCCGCAAAGGCTGATGCAGCTGCAGCAAATGAAGCAACAATACTTGCCCATTATCCTGAGCCATTGCCTATTATAGATATAACACCTACTCATAGTAAAGAGAGCAATGCCAGTCAAGACTTAGTTGAACCAAATGGTGAGTAGAATTTTGCTATTTGAACTAGCATTTTCTTAACCTTTTTAGTAATTGCATTGTATTTCATAATATCTCATTTCCTTTGTATTAACGCCTGTTTTCTATTGTTGTTGTAAAATAAATTATAAATGAAGATAAATCAGTAAACCCAAATGTTCATTGAACAGAGGTCTTCAAAGACGTCAACATGTCCATAACGTTACTTTCAAATATGTCAATGTATTATAAAAGTAGTTTTAAAAAGCCATTGTCTTCCCCATTCAATTTCAGTATTGTAATGCATTAATGTAGTTTTAAATGCTTGCGTTTTGCATTAGAAAATGCTATTTGAAATCATTGGAGGAGGAAAATTGGGTTGCCGCCTCAACTCTGCCCCATAAACGCCCTAACCCAATCTCCGATCCGATGCAGCGAAGCGCAGGATTGCTGAAGTGACGAGGGAGGATTGTGGAAGATTGCTGGAGTGGTGAGGGAAAAGAAGGAAGAATGGTATATGACGGTGGGCAAGTCGACGGTTATGCGGGGTCTGATCCGGTCGATGACACGACAGATGGTGGTGAATATGAAGGGGTCGGTGATGAAGGAAGGGCAGGGCAGGGCTTGTGTCAGGGAAGAAGCGGCGCATCATACTCCTGGAGGGTCTCAACGACATCAATGCGTGCTGACCCATCTGGACATGATAAAGAGCCCCAACAAGGTCAAGGCCGTGAAGAAGGCCCTCAAGCACTGTTTCTGGACTGAAGTTTAACAGGCTTTGATTTCAACCCCCACCCATTTACTTATGTATAAGGGTAGACCAATAGGCATCAGCCAACCCCTTGGCCAGCAGCCGCTAGACCCTTAGGCATCCAATTTTTAGCATAAAATAAGGGTTGGACATGCCGATTGGCAGCCACACCCATTGATCAGTATAACATGTCTAAGAAATTTATTCCCCGCTCCATTTTAATGGCTGATCTCAAAACCCAAACCTGTGCAAAATATCTCAGCACCAGACGTATCACACAACACTTACAGACAAAATTCGCTCCCTTGCAACTAATAGGCATGTGCGGTCGCAATCAGCGTGTGCGGTAATCATCATGTCCGACCCCTACACCGGACCTAGCTGGACCTACCACTCGCTCTACCATGGCTCCTTCTTCAGCAGCACACAACTAGAATGGGCAAAAAAACTGCTATAGCTCTGGATCAACCATCCTGAAATGAACTTTCACAATTTGGCTGCGGTCATTGCAGTGAGCAAACAACCTGTAGCAAACTGGTTCATCATATTCAGATACATTACAGATAAATTGATGAAACTTTTATTTTTGCATTTTAATTAAAATTCTCTATTGAAAATCACATTACTACGTTTCAATCCCCCTCAATAAGCGTTCTTGTTGTTGGTGTATGTTTTATGTATTGTTGTTTATTTTTTTTAAATAAATAGTTTTATTATGTGTTAATTCTTTCCAAAGTTTAAGCACAGTAGTAAAATGATCACAAAAGTTCTAAACGTTTCGAAGTTTTATCTTCTTCATCAGTAAAATAAGATTTCTGACACTTGTCAGAGCAAAGAATGTAAAAACTATTAAAAATAATATAATGTAAAGTAACATAGAAAATAGATGGTGGTAATCAAATTTTTAGTGTGCTGTATTAGGGCGCGGTTGTAAAAGAGGTAAAACACCATTTGGTATATCATGTTGCCTTTGTATGTTGGTTAAGTCTACAATCACATGTGATTCATTGATCTTGATGCACAATGCCTCTGCTACTTTGCGTTCTTGTTGGTGGTTACAATTATGTATGATTTTGGCAGTGTCAAATTCAGGTCCATGGTCAACTCATTGGTGGTCTTTGAATACGTTTTGTGCGGAGTCCCTGCACCAGTTGCTCTTGTGTCATTATAAACTATAAATTAAGATAATGACAAATTAAACTGGGCTATTTATCTGGGTACATCTGTGGCATCTTCTGGCATCAAGGGGGCATTCCCTGTCATCTTTAAAGCGACATCTATTCTGCACATGATCCCACTTGTGACTACGTCATAATGGCTCTTATGGGTCTCTATTGTTATTTTCATCTGTCCTTTGCATTTTTAATTTTTACCTATACTTGTGTTATAGTAGAGGATTAGAAGCTAAATAAATTAGTGAAAATGAACAATTTTGATGATTTATCAGCAAAGACATTGATCTTCATGTGCTCAAAGATATGATTCACACTACAGAACACGATTTAAATTACCATAAGCAAGCCTTAGACAATGTTTTATCCCATAACACAATAATGAAACTTGCTAATAATGAAATTGTAGGCAAAATCTGAATGTCATAAGGCGGAGGAGACTGAGTTGTACCAAACTTCCACAAGGAGAAAACATGAATAAACTCACAAAGATGCAGCTATTCACAAATTAACCCAAATCATTTCACTTGAAGCAGCAGCCCCTTTACAGCAGCTTTTGGGACTGACCAACATCACTGAAGTTTGCCTGATTTTTAGATTATTTGGATTAAGCATTCTTTTTTAGGTAGAAGTAGCAAGTAGAATTTCGGATAAATTTAATTTGCACTCACCTTCTGCTGAACATTATCCTGCCAAAATGAAAAACGAGTAGAGTCCTAATGTTGTTGAAATTATTTTTTGTGTGATGCAATGACATTTTTGATATTTGACTTTTTCAGATATTATTTTAAAATGATAAACCATAAAATGTTAAGTAGCTGTTTTTCAAACAAATATCTCTCTACTAAATGAGTAAGTATCTAAGAGTAAGTATATATGAGTAAGTCTATCTGAGTAAGTCTATCTGAGTAAGTCTATATTAGTAAAACTATCTTAGTAAGTCTATATATGTCTAAGTAAGTCTCTCTGAGTATTTTCCCTATTCTTATTCTATTAGAGAGAGAGAGCCCCCCCATTCTTATTATATTAGAGAGAGAGAGAGGGATGATCCCCCCATCAGCTCCTAAATTTCTGAGATTTCTGCTCGGACATGCCTGACTCTCTGTGTTTCATGTACAAATCTCAGTTAAACTCTTACATTCTCTTACAAATCTGTCAGTTTTCTGAAAAACTGACAAATTTCTCAGATAACTGACATACTGACACAGAGCCCAGCCCTACATTTCCCCCCACATTCTCCTACAAATCTGTCAGTTATCTGAAAAACTGACTAATCCACTGAAAAACTGACAGCCTACACATAGCCCTGACAAAGCCCTGACATGCCTACAAATCTTCAATAAAAATACACTGACATTTGTATGAGTTTCTACCTGCAAACTCAGCCAGCTCCTCCTCCCTCCTACACTTCTAATAAATACGTATATGTTATAATATAGACTTACTTAGAGAGATACTCAGAGATACTTACTCAGATAGACGTACAAGGCCAATGCCAAGGCCATGGCCTTTCGCAAGGCCTTCTCCTCTCCATCACTTCCCACACTCAGCCATGCTTACATCACTTACATACGCCCTCATCCTGAGTATGCCTCACAATTCTGGTTTCATAGCCGAAGAGCAGACATTAAGGCTCTCGAGAAAGTGCGGCACCGCCAGGCAAACACTTGCAGACCTAACCCTCATCTATGGATGATATGTCTCACTAAAACATGACATCACTGACGGACTCCTGCAAGCCCCTGCGCCATCCCTGCCAACCTACCATTCCCTTCAAACTCCCGCCCCCCACCTACCAGAGCTTTCCCTCCCCTGCTGGCCCGCCATAAGTAGCGTTCCCCGAAGCCCAGGCCCAGATCCACTTCCACGGATGCCCCATATTCTTTCCCCGCCTTTTCTCCAGGCTTCGATGTCGGCATCGTCTCGAGCCCCCGCCCCCTGGGACAGGTCTGGAGGCCCTCTGGCCACATCGGGCCAGGGGGCTCTGGAATCGGATTTCAGAAGAGGTGGCCGGGGGCCGGAGGGGCGGATTCTCTGCTGCGGCCCGGAACCTGGTGGGGGCAGGCCTGGTCATGTGATTGTGATTGAAATGGGGATGAATCTTCTATGGCAACCTCCTCTCGCCTGCCTAATGCTCACGACTCATCTTCTTTCCTTTCTTTCGTTTGATGTGGGCTGTGAAGCCCCATCTTTTCCCTCAGATAAACTCTGAGCCCCCGAAAAAAACTCCTTTCTGAGCATGACTTGTTAAAAACTGTTACAGAATTATCAATCATATTGCCTTTAATTGGGGTGCTCTCGAAAAGAGCTTTTATGGAGAAAGTGCCTAGTTTGTTTCGAAATCTAAATTGTATTTAAGTTGACATACCCGACTGAGGGTAGGCGAATTAAACACAACCTCCGATTGCGCAGAAACGGGGTGCTTAAAACGGAAAATGTTTTACTCAACACTTGTTTAATGAGTTTTTCTTCATTATAATTTTGGAGAGCATCCCAGGAAAAAGGTTAACATGAACCGGATACAGGACCCACCAATAGATCAGACCTAAAACTCCTTTAGGACGAAAGGTTGCTGTTTGATCAACAGCAGTTTTGATGGACATGAAATTCGAGCCAAGCCTCTCCTGGGAGTTTCATTTCAGCATAGAAAATAACCGTTTTAACCATTTTGACCATTGGCCATAGAAAATGACCATTTTAACAAGTTTTAACAAGCGCGCGCCATGGCACATTTTGCCCAATTTTTTTGCTTAAATATTGATTTTGGTTAATTGCTGGTATTGTTGAGCGGGGAAAAGTGGAGAATTAAAATTGGATAGACAGATTAGGTGGCGGTAAGGATGGTGAACCTGGGGTGAGCGCCTTACTCTTGCAGCAGTGCCCATTTCTGCTCCTCGATATTTTTGCGTGGCTTGGGGTACGCCATGACCTGATGCAGGTTGCAGATAGTATAGTCCATATAAGTGAGGTCCTGGGGATTATTAAACTAGGAGGAGGAGTTCAGGATGTTCCTGTGGGAGAGCATCATGGTGATCGCTGACACATTCATTCTCACCTGGTAGTTCTGGACTATGTGTACTTTGGTGGACTTTGACATACTTACTGGCGTGTCTGCAGACTAAACCCAAGCACGGGAATGGTCTGGTAACTCCTATGCGTATTTCCTCACTTCGTATTCCAGTCTTGGGTTAAGGCAAAAGCAAGCACTTACAAAATGACAGATAATTAGCTGCCGACCCTGTACGGCTGCCGACCCTGTACCTCTCCTCCTGCCCATCATTCTCAGTTGAAGGCACCGACATCCCATTGGCACTAGCTGAAGAAGTGAAGAATCTGGGAGTCCTCCTTCTAGCAACTCCATCTTTCAAGGCTCACTTCACGTCTACCACTAACAAGGCTAACCGCACTAAAAGTCATCCGACACCTTTTCCTAGAATCACTCACGCCCTACATGAGACCAGTATTTGCAGTTTGCTCTGCCCACAAAATGAACTACGTGAGACCAGTATTTTCAGTCTGCCCTGTGAACGCCATGCATACGTAAGAGCAGTCTTTGAAGTCTGATTCGCCCACATCGTAAGCTATGTGAGAACATTCGTTGCTGTCTGATTTGCCCGCAACATACATTACGTGAGAGCAGTTTTTGCAGTCTGATCTGCCCACAACATGCACTATGTCAGAGTTGTTTTGGTAGTCTACTCTGCACACAAAATGCATGCGTGAGAACAATCTTTGCTGTCTGATCTGCCCACATCGTGAACTACGTGAAAGCAGTATTTGCAGTCTGCTCTGCCCACAACATGCACTACATGAGAGCTGTCTTTGCATTCTGCTCTGCCCACAACATGCACTTTGTGAGAGAAAGTCTGTGCAGTCTGCTCAGCCCGCAACATGAACTACGTGAGAGCAGTCCTTGCAGCCTGCTCTGCCCACAACATGTACTAAGTGAAAGCAGTCTTTGCAGTCTGCTCTGCCAGCAACATGCACTACGTGAGCGCAGTCTTTGCTGTCTGTTCACCCACAACATTCACTACGTGAGAGCAGTATTTGCAGTCTGCTCGTGTACATTCGTGTGCGTGCGGAACTTAAAGCCGGAGCCTGGCCTCTGGCTCCACAGACTGAGTTGCAGCTCGTACTACTCCTGCAGCCGCTTCCAATACACCTCAAAGTCAACCAATACCTTAGCCAAGGATGATGAGAGAAAGAGGATGAGTCTCAAGGACGTAAGCGAGCGGGTGCGAGGAGACAGGGCGAGAAGGGGGGGAGAGGGAGGCACCGCGGCCCCCGCACCCCCTCAAAAGCACAAACAGGAACCCCGCCCCACACACACCTCTCTGTGCCCTATCCTATGACTAATTATTTGCCTATTCATGCCTATTCAATCATTTCCTACCAATTGCTGCGTTGCAAATGAGCCTGCAAGTGAGCTTACATAAATAGCAAACGCCAGCAGTGACTGTAGGTGTCCAAACCTCATCCATGCATGCTCAGCAGCAGCCACGGGCAGAGCGCTTTGCTGACCGTCTTGGGGGAGACGTTGAAGAGCTGGATGTCAGCAACAATCAGATGGGCTAACAGCCATCCATCTCGCACATGTTTCAGCAGAAAAACATGAGAATTGACAAGAGGGAGGGGACATTTGCTTGTGCAGTGGCCTTGACACCACCAACAGGACAGTCCTGGTAGCAGGGGTCCTGCAAGCTGGCCACCATCACTGTGCTTTCAAAATTGGGGTGGCTGGGGCAACGGTGGTAGCTGAAGCAGCTCGATCTTGAGCAGGCCGGCCAACTCCTTCGTCTCCGCAGTCAGACTCAGGGCTGGTGGGTGGTGGCGCACTTGGGGAAAAGGATGTATATATTGGGGATGATGTGGTTCATGGTGGCATGACTCCTGCTCTCATGCCTCTCAACAACAGCCGAGAAGGCACTGATGAGGCTCTGGCCGGGGTCAAAGCATCCAGTGCCGGCTCCATACCCACCTTCTTCTCCCTGCTCACTCACTGCCTTCCTTCACCTATGCCTCTACACAGCAGCTAAGCCGAGCTTTGACAAATTGCGCATTTACAGTGCCTACAAAGTCGCATGCAAAAAGGCTACAGCAAGCGGCAATTCTCAACTGTGGCTGTGTTTCTGCATGCAAAACAGTCTAACATGCATTTTGGGTGCCCACTGACCAGAACCCCGCCGACATGGCCCGCTTCCCTCCAACAGCTCAACCCCCATGTCGGCTCCCTCGACAGCACCACCTCCGCCTTCAACGCCTCCCTCCGT
>JASANA010000088.1:0-33156 GCA_030248095.1 Ptycholaimellus sp. GST1_10
AATAAAACACTCATGATAATGCAGTTTTCGGGTGCGAGATGGGGATGCGCTCTAAAAGCGCTCATGGGGGTGCATGGGGCGCAGAGGCAAACATGAGTATACTACTAACTGTGCTTCATGCATTCAACTTAGCTTTGTGCGCTTCCTACTTTCTTATTTGTTTTTTCAAACACGCCTATTTCATAAAAAATGTCTGCCTTATAAAAAACTCAAATCCTGTTTTTTTAAATATTTTATTTTTTATTAAAAAATCACACAAATCACAAAACCATTAGCGTCCTATAAAAGTCCCCAATACGTCGTTGAATCCGATTCCAAATTGTCCACCGACGTAGGGCAGGTGATTGTGTTGCAGCTCCGTGAAAGTCCGGTAGCGATGCCACGCTCGCCAGAGAAGATCGCCTGCCTCTTCTGCGACTTCGCCCAGCTTCAGCAGATGTTCCGGCCAGCCCTCTTCCCATCCTTACAAATTTTGCTCTTTGAAAAATACTCAAAATAAATATAAACGCTATTTAACTCTAAGTTACTGAAGATATAAGATAAAAGTTGACGGTGCAGTTGGTGAACTGAAAAAAAAGTCCTTAAATTTCGCTTAAGAAGGCTTTTCAGCTGTGTATACTTCTGCTTATCTCTTTCAAAACCCTTAGTTAGCAAATTTTTCATTGCGTGTCTGATTCTTATCACTCTTCAAGCAAGTCTCTTGCAACTCTTCTGTAAACAAAAATCCTCAAAATGCCTCTTAGCTCAATTAATTCTGAATACAATGGTCAGCCAATGGCTGATATTATTAGCGTCGCTCATGCTGCTCTTAGGAAAATGGCTGAATGCTGTGGCTACGTTCTTCTAGTTTCTCCTCAATCAAAAATTGAATGTTCTTTGCTATTGATTTTATAGGAGTCAAGTGGGCCTTCTTTTGATGGCATTAGCCGGTTCAATATGTCTTTCTATGATGCGGAAAATGCTGAAACGGTTCTGAGCACTGCCACGAGCTTCATACAATAGAAATAATATTCTGACAAAAAATAGAGCTTATTGGATAGAATAAAAATTGTCAGATAGAGGTGGAGTGCCACAATTGCATGACTGTGGACATGGCCGACTACTACGAGACTGGGGAACGAGGGGGTGGAGGAGAGGAAAGCGATGGAGGGGAGGGAGGATGGAGCCCAGAGATGATCAGCATGACGGTGATAGCGGCGGTGTTGGGGCTCATGGTGCTCGTCTTCCTGGCCTGCCTCATCTGGAAAGGCCAGCTCCATCTCACTCACATCGCCAACATCGGCTACTTCTTTGGTTACTCACCCTACCCAGCCACATCTTCTCTTAGCCAAATGTATGTATGGAAAAAAAGTGGGCTAGTGAAGAGGATAGAAAATGAGGATTGAAGTGGACGTTATACGAGCAGTGCAAATGGGGTGGTCAGTGATGGCAGTGTGCTGGATGCAAGAGAATGCGGAGACGGATGCCACAATGGGTCGCTATGAACAACCTTGAGGTCGGCGTTGTCACTTCACAACTTCAATTCACAAGATGGTCCTGCCAAGGAAGCGAGATGGGCCCAACTGCCCAAGTCTCCCATGCTTTCCTCTCCTGACCCAGCAGCAGCAGAAGATGTCGCAGAGAAGGTTGTGGAAATTTCTAGTCTATTGAGGGGAGACTTGAGTAGGTTTCAAGTTAAGTGACAGGAGACGATTTGTCATCTAGCAGGACGAGTTAAGTCTCGTGAGGAGCATCATTTTTAGATGTCCAAAGGCAGGAAGCTGCATAATTAGCAGTTCCATGAAAAATCCGTAGGTTTCGTCCTTAATCCAGACCTACAGGGTTAGGACTCATCAGTGGATTTCCCCTTGTGGTCTACGAAACTTCTATTTTCAATTGTGAAAATTGGTTTGTCTGCGGTGGTGTATTCACCTGTGTGTGCTGAGATCAATTTTAGATCAGATTGGCTTTATGCGATAGAAGACAATAGTTTTTGGAACTTCCGTCTTCGTCCACCTTTGATAGTGTTGAAGATGTAAGCATAGCAACTGCTTAATTTCTTGCAGGTTTTATCAAACTCTTTGGAGGTAAATCCTCTTTTACGAAAGGTTCCGTAAAGAGTTTTCATTTCCTCCTCGAAGTCAGGCCAGTGAGAGCAGGCTCTGGCTGCTCTTAATATCTGTGAGAAAAGCACGTTTTCCCCAGTGCGTAGCGGTTGGTTGCTATCCCTCCAAGGCATGTTAAGTACTTTGAAGTTGAAGTTGCGCCTTTTGTCGTACAGTTTTCTCCGTACGCCACCTTGCTCTAGGTCCAGGTCCAGAAAATGGATCCATTGGTCGCCTTCATCCTTGAAGGTGAGAGGCAGAGATGCAGGGTATATTTCCTTGCAGTATTCCTTTAGTGAACGGGTATTTACTGCTAAGATATCGTCGACGTATCTCCTGCAGTATTGCAGTTTTTTTGCGGCAGTTAGATTATGTCTGTTTGACATGAAATCGAACTCTAGCTTTGACAGTACAAGATCTGCTATAATAGGACTGCAGCTAGAGCCCATTGCAATGCCTTTTTTTTGGCGGAAGTTTATCCCTGCAAAGGTCACATAAGCGTTTCTTGTTAGCTCAGTGATAAAAGACTTAACTTCGTCGATTGTTAAGCTCCAGGCCAGTTTCTGTAGAGAATTGTGCAGGTATGGATTTTTACCTGTTGTGACCAATCTGAATTTGCAACCAATTATGTCCAACATTTCGTGGAGCTTTTTCTCTATCAAAGAGTGTTCCAGTGCTGTAAATAAAGTGCTAAAGTCAGCCGTGCAGATAGGGCCCTTTCTGGCCTCTCCCATTGTATCCAGCATATCGCAAATTTGCATTGAATTTGCTACACTCCAGTATAGGTTCAGATTCCTCTGTTTTCCTATCATTTCTGTGTATCTTTTCCAGTGAACTTTCACCGTTGCTAAGATGCGCGTTAAAAGGTTGTTGAGGCCCTTTGTTGAGCTTTTTGAAGCTCCTGCGATGAACCTAGCCTTAGGTGGGTTCTTGTGGAACTTGGGACCATGCCAAAGGATAGGTATGCAGCGCATATTAGGTGGCACTGTTTCGCCTATAAATTGCATCGAGAGTCTGTCATGCTCTTTGAGCAGATCTATCAGAGTCAAGTTAGTCGACTGGTATGTTTCATTACCGTTAGTATTTAAACGGTCCGATTCTAGCTTTATGCATGGCAGAAACCTCAGCCTTCCCACCCATGGGTTGGCCTATCTCTCTGTCACCTGCACTTCCTTTCCACCCCTTTTGTCTTTTTCAGTCCACAGGAGTGCGTGGTTGAGGGGACTGCCCTGGCACCTATCGCCTCCCGCCTCCCTATTGAAGTGGTGAATATGGCACCCCCCCGGTGACAGTAATGGTCGTTTGTCTGGATAGTAAAGCGGCAGCTGAAACCCAAGCCCGATGCTTTTGCTTGACTTTGAACTTGGGGTGATCGAAGTTTTTGGAGAAAAGAGATTCACTTTGGTCGGTCTTGTCAATGGTACCAGGTATAATGTTCTCTGGGCTTTTTCAAAGGTTTTTAGCCCCTTCTGAAATTATTCTTTACTAGCAATCAGTGGAAATGGGCAGATTGGATGCTCGCACACTCTCATGCTCCAGCGTCCAGTACATTGTCCAACGATTCAAGTCAACTGGAGGGTCAAAGGAATTTGAACCAGAAGGTCTAAACGCCAGTTTTCATCCGACAGGCGGCCAGCATCAAGGATCCTCATCAATCCATCAAGGGTCTTGCTTGCCGTTTTGGAGTCTCTGGGAATGAGCGCGGTTTTTATTGCGTACAAAGTTATGTCCGCTAGAAGGAAATCAATTGGCTCCTGATCAAGCAGGACCTGGGGCTGAAGAGCGGGACCAAGCGGGTCCACTTCGTCCTCAAGAGTTCGAGTCAGATGCGGCTGGATTGGGCTAAGAAACTGCTCACCCGCTTCTGACGCTGTGGATTCGACCGGGTGGTGTGAACGGACGAAAAAATCTTCTCTATGAACCAAGCCAGACACCAGCAGAACCACCGGGTCCTTGCAAACAACGTCAGTTGTGCTCTACCCACCGCCCGCCAAGTCCCACTGGCACAGTTCCCTCCAAGTATCATGGTCTTTGGAAGCATGTCTTCTGCTGGAAAAACTCCTCTTCTCTTTGTGAAGCTTGGAACAAAGGTTGTTTGGCTTTTTGTTCAAATCAGCCAAGAATGTTGCAGATGAACCAAGGGAACTATCAAAACGACATCCGGAAGCCAACGATCTGCCACCTCCAAAAGCACACGTTCCCCAACAGAGCAAACTTTGTGTGGCAGCAGGACGGAGCGCCAGCCCACACGGCCAAGTCCACCCAGGATTGGCTCCTCCGCTACCGCGTCCTCTTCTTCTCCAAGGACCAGTGGCCCTGAAGACCCAATTAGAAGAGGACTCCCTGCAAACCTACCTGGCCGGCACCATGGCAACCTAAGGCTATTTTCGATTGAATGGTTGATTGATTGAATGGTTGAATGACTGAATGACTGAATGATTGAAAGATTGAATGGTTGAATGTAAGAATTGAAGGTGTGATAAGTGGGACGAAGATGTGGAAGAAGGAGTTCGGGAGCGGAGCTGGCACGAGAGCGAGAGCAGTGAAGGCTTCGTATGCTGGGGATCAGGAAGTGGCTTTCTGAACGCGGTGTGCTCCGACAAGATCCCCTGCCGCTTGGCCACGATCACTGGCCGCTGACTATGGGGACCTGGAAAAGCCTGGCCTAGGCCACCACCATTCTCCAAGTACAAATGGGATTTTTAGGGCTCCTACACTCCCGCCCTTTGTTGGTGCTGCGTCTTTTGAGGACAAGGTCTGCGGGTGTGGATAGCCTCAAGCACCCAGGGATGAAGCAGGGATGCTGCGGGAACATGGAGTCCTACATCTGGCTGTACTATCGAGGCCAGCAACTGGGTGAGGAACGCATGCTCATCAAGGAGCAGCAGGCGGAGGCTGAACAGAGGGAGTTCCAGTACCTCTGCCACAGCATGTGGTGCCTGGCACTGGAAAAGGCCCGCGTCATCACCAACTCCTCCGAGGCGGACCTTCTGGGCATCAATCTGCGGGTGCAGAATGCGAAGCAATGTCAACTGGGGCTCCAGCCTCACCAAGAGGTCGATGAAGAGCGGTGGGCGGCACAGTACGCCACCACCTTGCCTCGCCGCCAGTCACCCATCCCTAAGGTTCCCCTTCCTCTGCCACCTCAAACGTGGCCAGGAGGAAGGAGGGAGAGTTGCAGAAGAAGCGATGCCTGGAGTTGAAGCCCATGAAGAGGCAGCCAGCGGCGTCGGAGCAGAGCAGCGCGGCGGGTGGCGGGGAGGCCGGGCAGACAGCCAACGCCACCCACAACTCCTCCCAGCTGTCCATCGACTACTCCTCCTTCCCCTCCTCCTCTCGCCAAGGCCCTGCCATTGACATTCAAGTCCACTACCTTGATGGAAGCCAGCGCCGGCCGACCATGGAAGTTCCGCCCCTCCCCCGCCAAGCCTCACCAGCACCTCAGGTTGGCCTACCCTCCAATACTCTTCCCTTTTCACCCAACAGAAGGGTTGAAAGGAGGAGGAGGGTCCGTTGTACGCTGAGCTGCAGCCGATGGCACTGCACATGCTGGAGGCCCAGGCTCCTCCCGCCCACCCCCAGAAGCCCCTCGTGCCCCCTGCCCCAAAACTCCACCAGATGCTGGGCCAGATCTACCTGGGCCCGGCCGTCAACCTGGAC
The DNA here is from genome assembly GCA_030248095.1 of Ptycholaimellus sp. GST1_10. Lineage (NCBI taxonomy): Eukaryota > Metazoa > Nematoda > Chromadorea > Chromadorida > Chromadoridae > Ptycholaimellus > Ptycholaimellus sp. GST1_10. Next base: position 5,745 of record JASANA010000088.1, read on the forward strand.
AACCTCGACGACCTCGAGGATCTCGTCGCCGTGCTGGAGGCGGCAATGGGCAACATAAACGGGGTGATGAAAGCGATAGAGGATTTCGAACCACACTTCCCCACTCCTGACCATTCGCCTTCCCATTCCCCTCCTCCTCAGCCCCAGCTGCCTTGACACAGCTCATTCTCCTTTCAGATCTGCAAGATGCAGGTTCCCCTGCAGCATGGGCCAAGTGGGAACATAGAAAAGCTTCGACTCCATACCTCTGATCCCATCAGCCTCTTCCCACAGTTCCTCATTCCTCCTCCTCCTACTCCCAGCATAATTCCCTTTGACAGCTTCACCAAGTCGTGCTGGCCGCTATTCATTTAATGGTGCCATTCATATGAGTCAGGCAATATCACCGACATTTTGGGGGGTATTCATAAAAGGGGCAATTGTCGGTGATATTGCCAAATTTCAATTCATTTATGCTTGACATGTCGGTGACTTATCGATTAAGACTTTGACAACTTTTATCACCGATAAATCAGGTTCTATTCATTTAATACCCAAAATCACTGACATTTGCCCGATAGGGGTAGGGCTGTCAGGCAGTTATCAGCCAGGCCACGTAGGCATGTTTTATTGATTCTGGTGACTTTTAAACATGATTTAAGGTAAGTATACGGTTTAGATAAGTAAATACGGTTTCTTAATATTTTTGTTTCGTGATAATTTTTTGTTTCATTAATATTTACTTAGTTTTCTTTCTATATCACCAACAATGGCCTGATCAATGAGGGGCTGTTGGGACTGGACCATGAAAGGTGACCAAAGGTTATTTTTCACTCTTTCTTGGCTCCAATTCAGCTGAAATATCCTAGCTTTTTCAAGTCGAACCGAACTCCTGAACCATTGTAAGCTTCAATTCCTTACAATAAATCTATTTTCCCACTATTTTGTGCTCTTAAACCATGGCGTAGTTCTTGCTTTGCCGGGTCTTGGTATTCTTTGCAGACTTGGCTAGCGGGGTCTCTGATTCTTCCTCAGATCCGTATTCATCACTGTCCGCAAATACGTCCTCCATAGATACCAACCAGCACACTGCCCTTTTACACTTCTTTTGTCCTTCTTTCTAGCCTACTGCATTATATCGTTAAACCACCTTGGAGAAATGCACAGTCTTTTTCCCTCCCTTTCCCTGTACGCATGCTATCTTTTAGCCCATGTTCCTAAAGGGCGCGCAAAATTTAGCTTTGAAGAGTTGAAATAATGCATTTCCATTCATTTAATTCATTAATTTTGATAATGTCAAGCTGTTATTATCGATTAAGCATGAAGTAATTTCAGTTCATAAATACGCTGATTTGTCAGTGATTTCATTTGAATGGAAATAAATTATCCACCGATATTATTGGTGGATTCTCGGTGATCATATGAATAGCGGCCTGGTCCTATTGGATTCTCAGCTTTGTCACGTCCAGCCCTGGGACATGGAAGGTGCGTCCCTGCCCTATGCAATCCTCTCCTACTCCGGGGCAGGGATCAACCACTTGCAGGCCATGCTGACCTACGCCAACGCAGTTACACCCCTCCTTTTAATAAGGCCCAGTTTTGACAGATTATTGGCCTGAACAACTTCTCCTTCCTGGTCCTGGTCATCCACATGAAAAAAATGTCCTGGCCATGCCTGGCCTATTTATTGATTTATTTATCTTTTATTTAGGTATTTATTTATTTAATAGTTATTTGAATAAAGATCATCAGAAATCATATTTTACCGAAGAAGAAGATATAACTTTTGAATGTTTTGTGTTAATGTGATCATTTCGCTTGTGCTTAAGCTTTGGAACGAATTATCTTAGTACGCGCGTGGTTTGTTTATCAGTTCGTTTTGTGTTTGATGCATTTTTGAACGTTGTTGGTTCTTTTACGATAAGCAGAGTCAAAATGCATGATGCACAATGAAACAACGTCATGTTTTACAAAATAACACATGAGTTTCAGTAACCAGCCAGGAGAAGCCCTTCAAGGGGTATGGTAGGCGAAAGAAGGATGTGCAGTTGAGGTAGATGTAGGTTGCGCGAACCCATTGTCAGCACACAGAGCAACCTCCATCTCTTCGTTTCCTGCTGTTTCGTCTCCAGCTGGTTCTTGCTTGCTGCCTCCTACAAGCGCGCTCTCCAGCTGCTGACCTGCTGACGGTCTACCTGGGAACGGTTCAGCTATCGCTTCATGCTGGTTCTTGCTTGCTTTTATCGCTATTTACTGGGTTCAAAAGAAGTTTGTTGTTAGGGTGAAAATGGCGGCAAGACTAAAAGAGTTACAAGACAAGGTCGCGAGATGCCTGGCCGCTGTTGAAGCTCTCCCATAACTTACTGAGGTGGAGGAGATACAGCATCAAACGGTCACAGAGCGGACGTCAAAGGCGGAGAGACGAATGGTGCCTTTTTTTGGTCATTTAGTCCTCACTGTGTTCAATGCTATATGATGAAATGAATTCAATTTTAATAACGGGGTCCTTTGGAAGTTCGTTGTGGTGGCCAAAGGGGCCTGGCTGGAGCGGGGATTCGAGGGGGACTTCCCCTACCATCCCGACTCAAATCCGCACACCAATCCAGCAGCTTTGGAGCAAGAGCCTATGCTCATCACCACGCAGGCAATGTCAATTTGACGGTTGTTGTTTCGCAATTGAAATGTGTTTTCAGGCTTCGGACACACCGCTTCACATCCACTAACAACCACTCCATTCTCATGACTTTTGTCAAGAATGAGACCATATCCTACACTCCACCTGTCCCCCTTTCTTTGCTAGCCTTAAGAAAGGCGCCAAGAAAGGCTGAATTTGAGGTTCTGTTGATTGTGATAGTGGCAGTGATTGACGTTGCCATACTTGTCATGACAATTCTGCTCCTGGAGCAATGATATCACTTTTTCCGCAGACATTTTGGGGTAGGCCTTTCAGCTCTTTCACCTGTCCACTAAAATGCACTAAAATACAGCAGCAGGGTGGAGATGGTGGAGAAGGAGGCAGACTTCAGCTGGAGGATTCGCATGGAAGCAGGGCATCGGATGAGGAGTGTGAGATGACTTTGGAGAAAGACAAGGTGTGCTTCCAGAAGATGAATGCTGAGAGGAGGGCTGCGCTGAGCAAGGAGACGGCTGGTGAAGGGAGTGGATTGAGTGGTGCGACTGGCAGGGAAGGCGGAGAGAGCAGCGCTGTTGGAGTGGCGAAGAAGGTGAACGAGGAAGAGGAGGGTTTGGAGGAGGTACCGCTGATTCCACTGGCGTCCTCATCATCATCTTCCGACACTCCAATCCTCACTTGCACACCAATCGTGATCATCAAGCCAAAGCTCAGTAACCCTGATTTCAAGGTAGTTTCCCCCAGCAGCCCCTCGTGCCCCCCGCTCAGGAGCTCCAACAAATGCTGGGCCAGCCCCTATTCAACCTCCCCCGACTGAAGAATAATGGATGGAGCAGAAAAATGCCACAGCAGCAAGAGCACCACCAAGAGCAAGAAGCCCGCCACCAAGGCCACCGCCCAGGCCCAGAAACCCTCAGATGACCCTACTAACTGTCCCAACGACTGCAACTGCACCCTGCATAACCTTGATATCCACTCACAGACATCCACTCACAACTATCCATTAGCTGTCCAGGATGCTCAAAGTCCCTGCAAACAGCCGCCGTGGGCCGTGAAGCTGGTCCCGGTGCTGTGAAAGCTCTAAGAGAAACTCGCACGGATGTCTCGGGCACCATCAGAAAGGTCCCAAAGGATGGACATGCTCTGAACTTCGCCATAGCGCCTGCTCTTGTTCAATGATCTTGTGTTGAAAGGGGTGAGTGAATTATGTTTCAGCATGGGTATATCCCTACTACCGCAGCAGTGGTCAGCCTATACGAGGTGCAGGAACCATACCTGGAGTAACGCAGTGAGGGCTGGACTCAGCACTCAGATAGGCCAACAATATTATCAAACTAAATCAAAACTGAGAGTGGCAGTGATTGAAGAACGAGGCTGGGGTTGAGGCTAGTGGCTGTGGCATTGTACGTGGCTTCACTGCGGATTGTGCCACCAGCGGCTTCCAGCAGCACCAGCATTTGCCCAAGGACCCATGCCTAGGCCATGTGCGTCTGAGCTGGAGCAAGGGAACCCTGCCCGTCTCCTCTCCCATCCAAATAATTGCCCAAATGGAATAAGGGGTACCATTTTACCCCCAGACAAGTATGGCAAGCATTAAAAAGAGACCTGCTAAGAGAGAATATGACATTGAATCGAAGATTCACAATTTCAGTAATTACTTTAGTGACGTTGAGTTTGTAGCTCCAGACCTTGCCAGTATGGTTCCCGAACAGAACGTACAACGCATGGCGCACGGCGGACGGTGGAAGGATAATGGACGAAAATTTTTTAAAAGTTTTTTAGCCATACTTTGCCCAATTCTCAACCGATTTCGGCAAACTTTTTTATTAAAGCTATGTGTCTGCTGCATCAGTTGAGCCCACTTGCAATTTTCGTAAATTGCCAATGAATTATTTGGCAGCCAATCATATTTTCAAAATCCGTAATAAGGTTTGTCCTTGGCTAAGAGGGGACTGTGCTTATGCTCTGCTCACACAGCCCCAATTCATCCACTACCATCAGGTAAACATTAAATAAAGAGCTTATAATTTCTCAATTTAGGCATTTTATTTCTCAGGCTATGGCTCAGGCTCAGAGGCTCAGGCATCATGAAGATGGATGTTATGGACCTGAAGAACCCAAAACAACATTCCAGCAGTTCAGGTAATTTGGAATTCCATTGAGAATAAATTAAATTCACGAAATCCATTGAGAATAAACTAGTTACGTAAAAAGCCTTCATTTCAAGTCCATAAATACATTACTTGCCGTGGTCTTTGCCTTGTGTTAGGGTCTAATTGCTTAGCACATTTTATTGTACAAGCATATCTTTGAGTTGGTGAGTTGAGATTTGGGGAAAGGGGGGATTGAACTAGGGATCACTATTCGTTACAGTAGTTGCTGTTGCAGTAGCAGATGTGGTTTGGTTGGGACGCCACAGTGGTGCATTTCTTAATAAGGCCCCACATGTTCACACTTACGATCTTGTACTCCTGGTCATTTTCCTTCACGCACTTGTACAGCCGTTTCTTAGTGTCCTTCATGCACCACTTGCTGCAATCACAAAGAGGTGCCTGTTTGTCTTCACAAGCGATAGGGTCGGGTAAATTATCTAATCTTTGCTTTTCTATTTACAGCGCAAAGGAAGAGTTGAAGAGGTATTTAGCGTGATGGTAATATTGTGAAATGATTTACAGTGATGGTCATTAAAAATATTTTTAAAACACCATAACTGAAGCGCTAAACAATGTTTTTCAATGAGGATTTCACATAACATTGGTATAACTGAAATCTAGACCTTCCCGCGATTTTAAAAAAAGTTCCCTTTTTTCCAAAAAGGCAAAGATTTATCAAATGCTCCGCAAAAGTTGGGCCAGTACTGTGTATAATTTTCATTAAAAAATATTCCTTAAAACTTGATCTATGGCGAATCTTAAAATTATTGTTTTTAGAAGCCATTCTGTTGATATTGCAGAGATCAAGAGGAATCCCAAACCAAGGACCGACCGTCGTGCCAGTATTGTCCCAGCATTGGGGATTGGGGCTCACGTATTTGTAGCTTTGACACTGCAGCAGTGCGAACAAGACCGTTGCTCCAACCAGCCAAAGCTTTGCCATTCTTGCAAATCTAACGAACCCTGGCCTACTGAGCGCCTGAAGACGTTTTATAGGCAGTGAGGCCGTGCATTCATTTCACCAACAACGTCTACAAGTCAAGCTGACCTGCGTATTTACATCTGACGGTGGCTTCCATTTCCAAGCTGACGGTGGCTTCCATTTTTTTATAAGATTTATTTTGAGTAGGTCGCACATGCTAGAAAGAGGTTGAAAAACGCCCGTTGTTTATGATTGTTTTTCAACTAAACGCCTTTTTGAACTGCTGCCCAGGCTTCGGTTGCAGCAGTCCAAGGATTCACCAGTGTTCTGAGGTGAAAAGAACAAGTGGAAAAATTGAAAAAAATAGAAATAAATTTTTTTTAGAAAATTTAGGTATATCAAAAATGAAATGAAACGATTTTCGGGTTGGTGAAGTAGAGTGGAAGTGGAGTAAAAAACAGTATTACTTTGCACCTTTTTTACTTTTTTGAACTTTTCTTTTAACTTTTCACCTAAATGTGCCCCATTCCTAGGCCGTTGTGTAAGGTGACCTTCATACTGCTTTTGTCAGCAGCTGTCCATATGTGTTGGGCAATAAAACGGTGATGCTCTGGAAGGGGACAACAATGGCATCATACGGCAAACACTACATTCATGACTCTCCCAAATTTGTTCCTGGCAGTGCTTGCTGCTACAACTGTGAAAGTAGGCTGGGTAGAAATCGACTTGAAAGCTGCAATGGATTACTACAAAAGCGCGTCTAATAGTACTGACTAGCTCTGATGATGCAAATGCGCAGTTTCTGTTGAGGATATGGCATGGCATGGCTGAGAATTGAATATTGCGCTAGATTTGGGCTCAGTCATTAAGACCTTTGTTTCTAAGGACACAACACCTATGCATGGCCAAGTCAACTGCGCATTTTACCATCTTCCCTGCACGGTTTGTGCCTGAATGAAGGAGGGAAAGCGATTACATGTATTTCTAGTGACAAGATGGGACTTGGGACGCCAAGATCCTATATGCGCCGCCAGCACCAGAGCCTGAGTCCGAGCAAGTGCCCAACCAGTGCCAGAGCCCTCCTTCATGGTCGACGACGCTGCTGAGAGGCCAACTCTCCGCCTGCTGCCAAGAGTGCCCGAGTCTCCACAGCCGAGGAGGATGATGACCCACTTCGCCGATCTCAACGACTTCTTGGCCGAGCACAACCCTGCCACACCTGATTCTGATGGGGAGAGGGACGAAACGCAGCTAGTGGATGAAGAGGTGCCAAAGAATCCTTATTGTGCTGTGAAGTTGTGTTGTGATAGTCAATTAATGGTCAGGAAGAAAGCGAAGAGGAGGTGGAGGCAGTGCCGGAATGGCTGCAGAAGCAGCAATCCGTCCTCATCCACATCGACGCCCTGATGACAATCTACGACAGCTACCAGCCCACAGCAGAAGACAAACGCAGCCTTTCTCCACATTCTTTCCAGTCTTGATAGTATTGATTCAGTGATGACGGGCATCCAGTGGTGGACTGTGGAGGGAGAAAATCAGCCAAACTTTTCACGACACGACAAATTCCTCAGTTGGTGGCAGACAAGACTGTTTGTTTGGATGGTGAAGCAGCAGCTAAAACTCAGGCCCAATGCTTTTGCTTGACTTTGAACTCGGGGTGATTGAAGTTTTTAGAGGTAAAAAGATTCATTTGGGCTTCCCAATGGTACCAGATATCATGTTTGCTGGGCCTTTGCAAACGATTTTAGGCCTTTCTGAAATGTTTCTTATGTCGCAGTCAGGTGAAATGGCCCGACTGGATGCTCGCACACGTTCCTCCATTCGCAAACTTCAACAATAATAAAAAAGCCTCGGAGCCATTGCCAATCTGCTCCATCTCTCATGTTCCAGCGTCCAACGATTCAAGTCAACTGGAGGGTCTAACGCTAGGCCAAGGAATGTGCACCAGAAGGTGCAAACGCAGCTTTCATCCGACAGGCCACCTCGTCAATCCATCAAGGGTCTTGCTCACCGTTTTGGAGTCTCCGGGAATACGATGCGCCTCATGATCAAGCAGGAACTGGGGCTGAAGAGCCTCAAGACCAAGCGGGTCCACTGCGTCCCCAAGAGTGCAAGCCAGAAGTGGCTGGATTTGGCCAAGAAACTGCTCACCCGCTTCCGACGTTGCGGATTCGACCGGGTGGCGTGAACGGATGAAAAAATCTTCTCTATGAACCAAGCCAGACACCAGCAGAACCATCGGGTCCTTGCAAACAACGTCAGCTGTGCTCTACCCGCCGCCTGCCAATTCCCACTGGCACAGAAGCCTCCAAGTATCATGGTCTTTGGAGACATGTCTTCTGCTGGAAAAACTCCTCTTCTCTTCGTAAATCTTGGAACAAAGGTTGTTTGGCTTTATGTTCAAATCAGCCTAGACTGACCAATAGTTTGCAGATGAACCAAGGAAACTAAAATGACATCGTGATGCCAACGATTTGCCACCTCCAAATGCACACACGTTCCCCAAAGGCGCAACTTGGTGTTGCAGCAGGATGGCGTTCCCGCCCACATGGCCAAGTCATTCTGGACTGGCTCCTCCGCCACCACGTCGACTTCGTCTCCAAGGACCAGTGGCCACCCTATTCACTGGACATCAACTTCATGGACTGGACACGCTACCATCAATACCCTCAATCACAAGTCCTCATGTCCTTCTCAACTGAGTTCTCATGTCCTCATGTCTCCCCATACTGAATCCTCATGTCCTTCTTAACTGTCAGCTGTATGTGGACTATGCCCACTTTGAGGGTATATTCACCAGGAGGTAGGAGTCAAATGGCCCAGCTTTGAATGGGGTTGTTCTTGACAATGCTTTTCCCCAGCCATGGTTCATTTTTGGTGTGAAAAGAGCATTGAAAGAGTTGTGAAAGATTTGTGGAAAAGTGAAAGTGAGAGTATGAAGTAGTATGAAGGATGAGAGTGGATATGACTGCAGTTTGGATTTATTTCTACTACCGACTACAAGGTCGAAGTTTTTTTTGCAGTGGATGAACCTTCCCAGACCAAGCGCTGCAACAATTGGCGGCTTCCAAATTCATATACAGCTACACCAAATCGAGTGACGCTAGGAGTGGGTGAATATGATTTGTGAAGTGGGATGAGCGAGACAATTTTTAGGATGGGATTGGAGTGGAAACAGCTGAGATTGGTGTCAAGCTTCTGTATGGTCTGCCCACAGTGCAATCGACAGCTTCATCAACATGGCCTGTGCATCAGCGGACAGCTCACTTCTATTCTAATGCCCTCGCACAAGGTTTGGTCATGCTTCTAATGAGGAATTTTAAAATGCATGACCGCAAGCGGACTAAGATTGGTGTGGCGATTGACGGGGACGTGGCAGCACGGGGACAACCGTTACCCCGCCCTATTTCCATCAACTGGCCCACTTTCATCAAATATTGTTGTCCAGGTGCAACGTGTGAGGACAATTGTGGCAGCCTGGGGAATGGGGCGGTGAATGGTCTGGGCACGGACATTGGCAGCATCGGTGAGCGCAACTCCAAGAAGGGTGCAGACATCATCACCTACGCCACCGACAATGACACCGTTCCACCTTTCTCTCACACCCTCTCATTTACCCTCCACTCAGCCATGGGTGTGGTGATGCTGTTGGTGGGAATCCTACTGATGAAGAGCATCGAGTACTGCCTCCGCCGCTGCTGCGATCGGGATGACTTTTCTTTCTTTACTAACCAGTCAATCAGTCATTCAATTTCAATCAGATTATACTAGCCAATTCTCCCCTCCACTCAGGGTGGGAGGGTGGGAGGAGCCAGGGTGGGAGGACAGTCAGGAAGTGGGCATGCGCCGAGCAGAGGCACTGCTGGAGCAGGCGGAGGCCAACAAGGACCAGCTTCCCCAGGAGTCCTTCGGGGACCAGGTGCTGGATGGCATGGAGGCAGCCATTGGTGACGGCTCCAAGTCGGGCATACAGCGCATTCTCAACAACATGCTCAATGACCCATTCATCGCTTGCTTCAACAATCAGTTTCTACTTCTCCACCTTTCCTCATAGAAGGGGGATGGAAGAAGGAAGATGAAGGGTCCGGTGTTGGAGCAGAGCCTTGGGGATGACTGGGACGGCCTTGGTTGCAGCGGGAGGCAAGTGAGTGAGGCAGCCGGAACAGAAGCTGCCTAAATCGCACACTCAGAGAGCCCTCCCCGGCCCCGCGCAAGACTGCCGATGCCCTCTCAACCCAGCTCTGCCAGGTTCACTCTCACCTAGGAGTTTGGATGGAGGTGGAGAGGAGAGAATTGATAGACCATGGCTGAAGTTGACCTCTTTGATGATGGTTTGGATGGAGGTGGAGGCGCGCAAGCCTAATAGCAATCAGGGGAAATGGGCTGATTGGATGCTTGCACACTCTCATGCTCCAGCATCCAGTACATTGTCCAACGATTCAAGTCAACTGGAGGGTCAAAGAAATTTGAACCAGAAGAACTAAACGCCATATTTCATCCGACAGGCGGCCAGCATGATCATCAAGGATCCTCATCAATCCATCAAGGGTCTTGCTTGCCATTTCGGAGTCTCTGGGAATACGATGCGCCTCCTGATCAAGCATGACTTGGGGATGAAGAGCCTCAAGACCAAGCGGGTCCTGAAATGAAAAAAATGGTATTTTTTTCATTTAAATGTGCATTTCCATTTCCATTTCACCTGCAAATGTAAATGCCTGGAATTTGGTGTTTATGTTATAGTTTACACCTTCACATGGTTTGGATGTATTTCTAGACATGAAAGCCACTGGAACTTTGAAGCTTAGTGCATCAATTAATTACCAGCATCCATCCTTTTTAGTTTCATAGAGGAAGAGCAAGAAAATTTGCCTCGAATTTCTCGATTCCATGAACTATCACATAGTATGTGATAGTTCTAAATCAACTTTTGGATTTTTTGGTTGAAAAATTGGCCCATTCTCCGCATATGCGATGGTTCACATTCGACTTTTGGATTTGCCTATGCCGGTTGACTTGGGCTGACATGGAACTATCGCATAGGCCAGGTTTTATAGGTGAGCGCGGTGGGCGTGGTGGCCGTGGTGGTGCCGGTGAGGTTGGTGGGCAAGCACAGGGACGAGAACAGCAAGCAGCTGTCTTAGAGTATGCTGCGGGGGGGGGGAACTATCACATAGGCTATGAGGGGCTAGGCAAGGGGGGTTTGAATACGCGCTGCAGTGTAGCTCCTGGCAGGGAAGCAGTGTGTACGGTTCCTGAGAGCACACAAAGCGCGGATGAAATATCTTCACTTGCTTTTGAGGCTAAAAGTAAAAAGAGGGCCATGGCCTCTCAGCTGGCAACTCAAGGCCTCGAGCTCTCCATGTCTGCGGGAGAAGAAGACGATTCGCTGTCCTCTCAAGGCTCTCAGGCCTCTCAAGGCTCTCAGGCTCCTGACCCCGGAGAGGAGGAGGCTGGAGAGCAGGCGGACGCTGGTGAGGAGGCGGAAGCTGGAGAGGAGGCAGAGGGGGCGGTGGAGGCGGCGGAGGTTCTGTTGGAGGACCTTCAGCTGGACGTTCTCTACAAGATCGAGGCTACGTTCGAGGAGGGGGAGAGGCACGGGCGCCATCGCTTCATTCTCAACCGGCGAATCTACGGATTCCAGAAGCAACACAAGAATGGGGATCACCTCTATCGATGCTCCAAGTGCTGTTAGTCATTTCTGACCGCGGAGCGGCCCGAAGGGCCGCTCCGCGGTCTATAGAGGTTACTGAACTTTTGTCCTGATGCGTATATCTTATATAATATGAGTGATGCCATTTTCGGGATGGCCTCGGTGCAAAATGGTTTCACAGTGCATCCAGGCATATGATAGCATTTTGGATAGATCTCAGCGAGTTTGACAAAATATAATTTCTCGTCCTCGCAGTTTTTCCTTAAAAATGAATTATGACTGAAAACGTTTCAATTTTTGGCATTTTTGGGTCTTTTTTAACTTTACTTTGCTCCAGCACATTCAATTTTAAATTTTTCTTGGTGAATTATTTTCTGGCGAAGTCCTTGGGCCTGAAGCAATTGCCTCCAGAGGAGGTGAAGGTGGCTTATGCGGGTTCGGGGGATCGGCAGCTGGTGAAAACGAGGCCAGTGTTTGTGGAGGCAGTAGGACGAGATGGCAGTCGGCTGTCAGTGAAGGCATTCCAGGCCTCCGTCCTGTGCCCTGAACTCGTGGTCGGCGGCTTCCAGCTCTCCAAGGATATCACCAATCGCCTCACCATCTCATCCTTCGGCATCACCAACTACCCTCCTGCCAAAGCTACCAGTCAGAGCATAGGCCTCATTTTAGGTCTAAACGTCTATGAGAAGATTGTAGGGCCATCGTGCGAAGCGGAGCTGGTGGGGGAGAATCTTTCAGCGTATCATTCGCGATTTGGTACAGTGCTGAGAGGGTGTGTGTCGGGGGCTGAAGTGAAGGTGACAGATCAGGTCTGGGCTGCTCATTCATCCTGCAGCACCGTTTTTGGGGCTTTCACAATGCCAGTGACTCTGGAGGACCACCTTCACGCCCAGACAGCCTTGGATCAGCTGGGGTTTGAAGTGGGGGTAGGGTCGGAAGAGGAGACGGGGGCAGTGAAGACAGCGGCACTTTCAGAGCGCATTACGAGGGATGACAGTGGAGCTTTTCATGTACCCCTGCCATTCAAAGAGGGCTCTCCAAGCCTGGCGACAAACTTCCACCAGGCTTTCAACTGGGCAGTGAAGACGGATGGGCGTTTGTCAGGGGAGGGGAGGGAGAAGTATTATGGGGAGTTTGAGGCACAGAAAGGGGCAGGGATTATTGTGCCTGTGTGTGGCCTCCCGCCGCCTGGCCAACTTCTCCATCATCTCCCACACTTTCCAGCCCCAGGGCCCAAAGTTCGCCCTGTTGTCAATGCCTCCAGCCGCTGCGGCGTCCCTCCACGCTGCTTGAATGACCTCATCGATCCTGGACCCTCCTTGCTCACAGATCTCACGAAAGTGCAGCTAATGATTCGTCTAAAGCGATTTGCCCTAGCAGCAGACTTGCGGAAGGCCTTTTATTCCATGCGGGTGTATCCAGAGCATCAGTCAGCGCTCCGCATCATTCTCCCCTCCACCTACTCTCAGCCTCTCAGTGAGCAGAACTATGAGGTGTGGCAGTATACGAGAGTAATAATGGGGTGCACAGCCAGCCCTTGGCTCCTTCAGGTGTGCATTCGGAAGGTGAGCCGGTGGCTGTTGGGCGGGAAGGCGGCGGTGGATCTGCTGATCACCTCCGATGCCAGCGCCAGTGCCTATGGCTATGCCCTCTACGCCGTCCAGCCGGATCTCAGCACCCCTTCCTCCAATCTCATCCTTTCCCGGACTCGCCTAATTCCAGTTAGAAAGAAGGGCATCATTATCACCATCCCTCGTTCTGAGCTCTGGGCTGCAGAGTTTGCAGCACGAGCAGCAGCCTTTTTGGTCCAGGCATGCAAGGGTGAGGTGCAGTTTCGGAAAGTGGTGCACTTCATAGATAGTGAGGTTGTGCTGGCATGGGTGGGGGCAGGAGAGGCGCCGCGGGCGTATGAGACACGCCGGGTGAAAGCCATTCGCTCCACCTCCATCACTTCTGACTACCGCTGGATCGCCACCGACTACAACCCAGCTGACTGGGCCACAAAGCCCCGGACCCTCGCTCAGCTTCAGTCTTCTACCCTTTTCTGGAAGGGCCCAGCCTTTTTTTGCCTCCGAGAGAAAAACTGGCCAGAATGGGCTCAGGCTAGGAAAGGGAAGGAAGGGGGGACTGAAGGGCAGGAGTGTGAGGAGGGGAAAGAGTGGGATGGTGGCGTAGTGGAAGCTGTGATGGCACTGCAAGAGGGGCCTGAGCAGCCGGAGAGGCGCGGACTGGCTGGTCTGCTTGGCTGTTCCAACTACTCTTCTCTCAACCGCCTGCTCTCTGTAGGGTCGTATGTACGGCGAGCAGCAAAAGCCTTCCAGGAGAAACGGGGGTTTTGGGAGGAGAAAGAGCCAGTGCTGGCACAGGAGAGGGCAGAGACATTGATGGCCCTTGTGTCCGATGTTCAGCAGACAGAATTCGCGGGCCTGATAGCTTTCTTGGCAAAGTGCAAAGAGGCGGGTGCCGCATGCCCGGGAGGGTGGGCCAAGAGGGCCTGGGTGACGAAGGAGGAGAAAGAGGTGAGCCAGCTTGCAGACCAGGTTGGGGCATGGGTGGATGAGATGGGGGGAGTGCGAGTGGCTTCGCGGTTTTGGCGGGCCAAGGATCTGGAGTCCATCCCTCCTCTCCTGCTCCCAAAAAAACACCCCCTAACCTCACTCATCCTCCTTCACACACATACCTCACATGGCCATGCTCCCCGCTCTGCAACTCTGGGCCTTTTCCGGAAGAAGTTCTGGGTGACGGGGGGAGTAAAGTTGGCATCAGCAGCTGTCGGGCAGTGTCAGATGTGCCGTTTGGCCAAGGCAAGGCCGCCAAAGCCTCCTACGCATGGCCAACTTCCTCCAGAACGCCTATCAAAGCCAGAACGGCCTTTTTCCTCCATCCTCATTGATCAGGCGGGGCCCTTTAAAGTGAGGTGTGGGGGGAGAGTTGAGAAGAGATGGGTTTTGGTGCTAAGCTGTGCAGTGGTGAGAGCAATTCACCTAGAGCTGCTGGTGGACTATTCAGCTGAGGCTGCGTGTAATGCGATGGAGAGGTTCTGGTCGCGAAGGGGACTGACAGAGGCCACAGTGTGGCTGGACAGGGCCACAGCCTTCCAGTCCATGGCCAAGAAGCTGCAGCCATACCTCCTCTTCCTTTCAAACCAGCCGCTAGATCTCTCCTCCTTTGCTCAGCACCACCCCCTGCAGTTTAAATTCACTCCTGTGCGTGCACCCTGGGTGAATGGAGCATCAGAGAGTTTGGTGTGTTTGCTGAAAGAATGCCTCTACCCCGTCCTATGGCATCGTACACTGTCAGAAGATGTTTTCACAACAGTCCTCTGTCGAATTGAAGCAGCCATTAACTCTCGTCCCTTGTGTCCATTGTCCGAAGACCCTGAAGATTTCCGTCCACTTTCACCCAGCCTATTCATCTCACAGCCTCTGTTTGTCGAGCCAGGTGAAGAGCTAACCCCTCAGCGCCTAAGGGCAGGGCTGGCTCGCAAGGATGCTGTTGTGGCAGATGTGTGCACCCGTTGGAGGGCAGAGTACATTGGCCACCTTCGCCAGCGCCACCTGAATGCCCTTGGGGGAAAGGAGGGGCGTTGGGCTGAGCTGTTGCCAGTCGGATCAGCAGCCCTCCTCAAAGAGGCAGCCCCTCGGCAGTCCTGGCGACTGGTGCGTGTTGTGCGTCAGTATGCAGACCCAGCAGGAGTGATCCGCTTCTGCGATGTGGTGAATGCAAGGAAGGCAGTGGTGAAGCGCTCCGTCACACAGCTGGTCCCCCTGGAAGTGCGTGCCTGCGACCTCCCAGCTCTACCGCCTTCTCATGGTCCTCCTCTTCCATTGCCAGAAAGAGGGGCTAGCATTGAGAAGGAGGAGCGGGTGGAGTCGCAGCGGGGGGAGGCGGAAAAAGGGGCAGCGAATGCCCGGGAGCCTCGGCCTCGCCGGGCCTGCCGAAATCGCTGGTGACCAGCATCAGCCAGCCCCTCACCTTTCCTCACTTCCCTTCCTTCTACCTTTTGTTCCTAGTTCCATTGTACGGTTGCCAGCCACCTGTCCCTGAATATGGCCTAGAAGAGTGGAGGAGGGTGAGTGGAGAGGCAGGTGTGGGTGCAGAGTGAGAGTGGGAACTGAGGTTCTAGCACTGCCTTCCGCTTCTTGACCTCAACTCAAGCCCGAAACCTCCGCATGCTAATTTCAGGACCGGGCAGCCAGACGCCAGGCGCTGGTAAGGGCCTGCACTCAGTCCCTTCCAGCCCGTAGGGTCAGAGCCAGGACCGACGAGGCTGCGACCTTCGGCTGGCTCCAGCGCGTCTGGCGGCGGATCTGCTCTAGCCTTGCTTTAGCAGATCCCTGCCTCAAGCCCCGGTTTCTGCCTCTCTTCCCAAGCTGAGTGTGGGTGCTGGGGGAGTGCAGGGCGAGAAAGGCGGTGTGAAGGGCTCGGGATCACGCTCAACAGCAATGGCCTCTCCTCTCTCTGCCGCTTTCCCACCTTCCTTTCTGGCCCGCATTCAATGTTGATGGACTGGCGACCATCACATCCGTTTCTCCCATGTTCCAAACCTCGCCTCTTTTCCAAACTTGCTTGGCGAGTGATTTGATTCATTCTGCTTTTGTTCAAAGTTCTCTCCTGCTGATTGGGCATGATTTCCTTTGCTGGTGAGCGATTCAGTTTCTGTTTGGCGCCGTGGCCCCAAAGCCCGGGAGCCTGTCATAGTCGTGCCTATTTGCCTGCCCTGCCAGGGAGGCTTATGTTTCAATGTCCTCATCGAGGCCTGCCTAGTGTGGTTCGGTTAATAATAAAGCTTTGACGGAAGCAGCTTCCATGGCAACCTGTTCAGCAAGGTCCCCACCCTTCTCCCTTTTTCCTTGCCTTGTCCAGACGTCAGATTGTCAATTTTTTTACTTCCCAAATTAGGGAAATTAAGCACTCCATAAAATTTGGCGTGGCTTTTTATCCACAAATTAGCAGACAAAATGGATTATTTTGCTGAATTCATAGAATAGGCAACTTTTTAGTGCAAATTAGGGAATTTGTTGAAGAAATCAATCAAACTTGATTTTCAGCAGCATCGTTCTCATTCCCTTCAAATTTTATTGCCAATCTGAGTACACCACTAGATTTGGTGGACAATTTTGCACTAGGTCACCAATTTGCAGCCTTTGAGAGGCTGAATTGGTGGAGAAATCATCGTTCGTTTGAACTCATTAGGTCATTTTTAAGGATTTTAAGGACGCTTTTAACGAACCTGGCTCTTCTTACATGATTTTAGCCCAGTTCAGGTCAGCTTTAGTACAATTCTCGGCTACTCACTTTTCTGATGTTTCACCGAAAACATAAACCCCCCCCCCCCCCCCCTCCCCCCCCCCGTACATTTGGGGGGTGTGTAGGAGGCCAGTTAATATAGAGCTCAAACTTCTCTATTCCTGAGGTGGCTATCACGCCAGGCAGGATGGAAGCCCTGAGATTGTTAGTGGAGAAAAACTGTCTAACAATCTAGTAAGTTCCGATCCTCTCAGCTGGCGAAGGTCAGGGATGGGCTCACTATCTAGGCCTGAGCCACCGCCATTGGTCCCGCAGTCCATGACTGCTAGAGGCCCCATGGTGGCTTACTGCGCATTACTTCAAATTACACATGCCACAAATGCGTACTCATTATTATTTCTCTTAATACAGCAAAACTAACCTATTCTTTTGTTGGGATAAAACAATTAAAGCACGGAAAAAGAGAAACACAAGCAAGAGAAAATGTTGGTTCCCCCCCATGAGTTACTCCCCCCAGCATTCCATTTCCAGGAACCTGGAAATGAAAACAAGATATTCTCGGCGGTTGCCAAGAGATGCGCGGCCTCGCTCGTCTTTGGCATGACAGACGTACATGCCAAAATTTAGCTGATTTCAATGAAAAACCAGCAATTTATGCTTGTTTGAAATTTTGAAACATCAAAATTTTAGGTTTTTGACTATAAATCAAAAAATAATAAATATTTCAAAAATCTCTTATAACAGCTTTAAGATGTCTCCACGACAGACGTACACGCCAAAATTCGTTTGATTTCATTGAAAAATCATGAAGTTATGCTTGTAAATATTTTTGAAACATCAAGGTTTTGGGTTTTGACTATAAATCAAGAAATAATAAATTTTTCAAAAATTCCTTTTAACAGTTTCAAGATGTCATCAATACAGACGTACCTGCCAAAAATCAGCTGATTTTATTGAAAAACCAGTCATTTATGAATTTTCGTATTTTGAAACATCAAAAAATTAAGTTTTGAGCGAAAATCAAAAAATTACGCCAATCCCAAAAAAACGCCTCGAGCCACCACCCAGGCGGACCCTCACACAAAATTTCAGCCAATTTCGTTGAAAAACCGCGGAGGCCCAGCCGCGAACGGACACATATAGATATATATATGCGGAATTCGGACGAAAAATGGGGTAACTGCTTAAGCTGGCCTTGGCCACCCGCCGCTTCGGGCAGGGCGCCAGAGCTCCTCCGGCCTTCGGGCACGGGTGCTCCAGCCCCTACGCTTCGCCTAGCATGCTTCGCATGCTAGGCTACACTCCGGGGCCTCCGCACCCATGCCCTACGGCCTCTGGAGCTCTGACTGCCCTGCCCTCTGCGGCAGGCGGCCTTCGGCCGCGCAAAAATGGTTTCTTTTTTTTTCATTTAAATGCGCATTTCCATTTCCATTTCCATTTCACCTGCAAATGTAAATGCCTGGCATTTGGTGTTTATGTTACGGTTTATGCCTTCACGTGGTTTGGACATATTTCTAGACATGAAAGCCACTGGAACTTTAAGGCTTAGTGCATCAATTAATTACCAGCAGCCATGCCTTTTGGTTTCAAGGAGGTAGAGCAAGAAACTTTGCCTCGAATTTCTCACATTTGCACAAGCCTCAGAAAAATTGAGAAGTGTCAGGAGCATACTGCCCTTGAAGGGACTCTGAAACTCTGCCACTGCGAGTGCTAGGCAAAGGCACTTAGGGCTAAAGAGCAGCCTTGGCAGGGTGCAGGCCATGTGCCTAGGAGAGGGGGCAGTGGGAGGGATTGTAGATATGAAAGAGACAGGTCACCACATCACCCCGGGCGGTTTTGGGGGGGCGACTAGGGGGCAAAGGCCCCCCCCGAACGGATTTCGGGGGGGGAATTCCCCCCCCGAAATTTCCAGGAAGGGGGAAAATTTCACCCTTTTAGATACATCTTGTCAAAAAAAATTTTCGCGCGCTTCGCGCGCAGAGTATAATCTAGTCTAATGTAAAATTTTGACCCAACTTTTTCCCCCCGAACCAAAATCCTATATCCGCCCTTGCTCATCAGTAAGCTTGATCGAGGAGAGAGGGGAGAGCACTGGCGTTGAGGGGAGTGTAAAACTTCACGCACCTTGGTAGGAGAGGGAGGGAAGCCAGACGGGGGAGGTCTTGTAGAACCCGTTCATGAGGCGGGAGAATCATCCTGCTGCCCACGGATGCCACATAACACAAATGTAAATGTCTGTGCCACCCCCGTTCCCCTCCTCCATAAATACCCATTCTCACTCAACAGTTTTTCATTCTCTCTCTCTTTCAAAGCCATTCATCGTCATCTGCACAGAATGGGACGGTAGATGAAAGAGTGTGTAAGTTTTGTCCTTGCAGAACCTTGAGAACCGGCGGAAGTCTTTGCGAAGAGAGAGAGAGGCAGAATGTTGGTGGAGTGCGAGGGCAATAGTGGGATCAACCAGCTCATCTGTCGCGATGGAAAGGGGCACTTTGTCGGAAGCATCGTTTGCCAGGCCTTCAGCTGCCGTCCCAAAGCGCACAAGGTTTTGCCACCTATTCACTTCTTTTCTCCATCATCTTGTCTCTTGTCTTTGTTAATTTCAAGAATTAACTAAAAAAACTTAGGCTCTAATAAAATTGTGATTAAATTCAAAACTATCATAAAAAAGGAAAAATGAAAATTGTAGGTGGTGTAGAGAGGCTCCATGGACTGGGAGCAGGTGAAGGAGTTGAGCGTCGGGCTCGTGCGCAAGCTCCCCATCTACAAGAACATCATCGTCTCCAAGTGCGTCAAGTTAGTCAACCATCTGCCGTGCACCCTCCCTCAGCTAGCTTGCAAGGTTTCAACCCTAGCTTCCTTGCTTTGAATCTTGCTTGAAAATAGAAATAATATTCTGACAAAAAATAGAGCTTATTGGAGAGAATAAAAATTGTCAGATAGAGGTGGAGTGCCACAATTGCATGACTGTGGACATGGCTGACTACTACGAGGCTGGGGAAGGAGGGGGTGGAGGAGAGGAAAGCGATGGAGGGGAGGGAGGATGGAGCCCAGAGATGATCAGC
Source organism: Ptycholaimellus sp. GST1_10 (assembly GCA_030248095.1). Classification (NCBI taxonomy): domain Eukaryota; kingdom Metazoa; phylum Nematoda; class Chromadorea; order Chromadorida; family Chromadoridae; genus Ptycholaimellus; species Ptycholaimellus sp. GST1_10. The sequence goes on from JASANA010000088.1 coordinate 25,396, forward strand.
ATGATGGTGATAGTGGCAGTGTTGGGGCTCATGGTGCTTGTCTTCCTGGCCCGCCTCATCTGGAAGGGCCAGCTCCATCTCACTCACATTGCCAACATTGGCTACTTCTTTGGTTACTCACCCTACCCAGCCACATCTTCTCTTAGCCAAATGTATGTATGGAAAAAAAGTGGGCTAGTGAAGGGGACAGAAAATGAGGATTGAAGTGGAGGCGTCATATGAGCAGTGGCAAAGAGGGTGGTCAGTGATGGCAGTACGCCGGATGCAAGAGAATGTGGAGACGGACGCCACAATGGGCGGTTTTTAGGATGGAATTGGAGTGGAAACGGACTGGGATTCGACTGGGTGGTGTGAACGGACGAAAAATCTTCTCTATGAACCAAGCCATACACCAGCAGAACCACTGGGTCCTTGCAAACAACGTCAGCTCTGCTCCACCCGCCTCCTGCCCAACAGCGCAAACTTTGTGTGGCAGCAGGACGGCGCGCCAGCCCACACGGCCAATTCCACCCAGGATTGGCTCCTCCGCCACCGCGTCCACTTCTTCTCCAAGGACCAGTGGCCACCCTATTCACCGGACATCAACGTCATGGATTGGACACGCGACTGGACAAGACAATTTTTAGGATGGGATTGGAAGTGGAAACAGCTGAGATGGCGTCAAGCTTCCGTATGGTTTGCCGACAGTGCAATCGAACAGCTTCATCAACGTGGCCTGTTGCAGGCAGCCGACAGCTCACTTCTATTCTAATGCCCTCGCACAAGGTTTGATCATGCTTCTAATGAGGAATTTTAAAATGTATGACCGCAAGCAGATTAAGATTGGTGTGTCGATTGACGGGGACGTGGCAGTGGTCCTTAAGTATCAGCCGGAAGGTCTGGGCACCAACGAATCTGAGCGATGGCAGCGTGAACATCGACAAAACGAAGAACGCTACCCTGGACGCCAACCACATCACCACTGTCCGCCTCGGCTACGGCAAGCTGACACCCAGCATAAGCGCTTAGAGACTTACTCATCTCCTGCTGGAACATGAATGGAAAGCCGTTTATTCAAATCCATTTACATTATGGCTTCAAATTTTCGTAAAATATGTAGCACTATTCGGGGACGATGCTGGAGGTGGGTGAGGGCGGTGAGAGTCTCATTCACGACACGTCCAAAACCGGGGATTTCACCTAACATCATGCCGCCTGAACTCGACCTCATCGAGGCCATCGACTGAAGAGCTGATGCGTGCTCCAGAAACGCCCGCCTTCATGGCCCGCGCTGAGGAACTGATTGCACGCTGTAAACGTAATTCAACATTACTCAGTTCCGTATCGTGCTACCTTCCAGTGGTATCCGTCGGATGGGTGCGACGATTGCTCCAAGAGGCGGAAGATGAGGAGCGCGCTCCCAATGCTGAAGGTAGATAACTATCATCATATGTGGCTCCTATTACACCCTATCTTCAGAGCAAAACATCATCAACGAAAAAGTGAAAGGCTGTGGGGCAATTCGCTGGGGCCCAGTTAAACGTCGTCTACGGCTCCGGATATCTCTGGGAATCGATGCGAACGGAACGCCTGCTGCTTGCCAAATCACAAAACAACCACATCCTCCTTCCTCCTCACTTCCATCACTTCGCAGTAATTCTAATGACCTTCGTAACAAATGCCAAACAAATTCAATACAGATCGCTGTGCTCAAGAGCATTTCTATCGACGACATCACCATCACCGCCCCTGATCATCATCCCATGATTCGCCGCTGCCCCATGGCCGTTTCAACTCCGCTCAAAAATTCCGTTGGACCTTTCCTGCTCCCCTCATCTGTAAAACCAAATCCCATTCCCTAGCTGGAAGAACTGGCAACGCGCGTAGGGGCGGCGGTGAACGACAAGGCTGAGAGTGGTGAACCCCCTTCGACGTGGCAGATCTCCGCTTGCGAAATCCCAATTGAGTCTTGATCGCAATATAGCTGTTCCGCTGTTGCGATCTCATTTCATTATTGCTCCAGTTCAGTTGTTGAGTGTTCGTTGCTATTCTGCCGTTTGCCAGGCCTTCAGTTGCCGTCCCGAGGCACACACGGTTTTAATGCCTAATCACTTCTTTTCTCAATCATATTGTCTTTAATCTTTGTTAATTTCAAAAATTAACTAAAAAAACGGATTGAATAAAAAAATATGATTAAATTCAAAACTATCGTAAATAGGAAAAATGAATGTTGCAGGCAGTGTACAGAGGCTCAATGGACTGGGAGCAGGTGAAGGACTTGAGCATCGGGCTCGTGCACAAGCTCCCCATCTACAAGCACATCATCGTCTCCAAGTGCATCAAGGTAGACGACTATCTGCTGTGCACCCTCCCTCAGCTAGCTTGCAAGGTTTGAACCCTAGCTTCCTTGCTTTGAATCTTGCTTGAAAATAGAAATAATATTCTGACAAAAAATAGAGCTTATTGGATAGAATAAAAATTGTCAGATAGAGGTGGAGTGCCACAATTGCATGACTGTGGACATGGCCGACTACTACGAGACTGGGGAACGAGGGGGTGGAGGAGAGGAAAGCGATGGAGGGGAGGGAGGATGGAGCCCAGAGATGATCAGCATGACGGTGATAGCGGCGGTGTTGGGGCTCATGGTGCTCGTCTTCCTGGCCTGCCTCATCTGGAAAGGCCAGCTCCATCTCACCCACATTGCGAACATTGGCTACTTCTTCGGTTACTCACCCTACCCAGCCTCTTAGCCGAAATATATTTATGGAAAGAAAAAAACAGGCTAGTGAAGGGGATAGAAAATGAGGATTGAAGTGGATGTGATACGAGCAGTGCAAATAGGGTGGTCAGTGATGGCAGTACGCTGGATGCAAGAGAATGTGGAGACGGACGCCACAATGGGTCGCTATGTGCTCCGAATGCGCAACATCAACCACCACATCATGAAGAAAGGCGACCAACTGGCCAAGGACCTCATCCCCCCAGGGACCTTGAAGAAAGAAGGGAATGATGCTGGTGCTGGGTGTGCTCGTGGTGGTTTTGGGTGTAGGGTGCATGATGGACAGTGTGAAGTACAAGGCGAACAAAGGAATCCTCATGTTCTCTCCTCTTCGCAATCGTCCAGTGCAATCATGGACAGTGCATTTAGGTGCATGGGCGGCTATGACTGGAAGTTGGGCAGCAAATTCAAGTTCTGTCTCGGGAATGCAGGAGTTCATCAATCAAGGAAAACCCACCAGTTCTTCCATCAGATGCTCAATCAGCAGTGCCAGATGGCAGAAGAGCAGAGCAGAGCAGCAAAATTCGCTGAGCTCAGCCAGCAGCTGCAGCAGGGTCACCCCCAGTTGCAACAGCAGCAACTACAGCTTCAGCAGCAGCAACAACAGCCACCATCAGAGACACTCAACTTCTCCAAGAACGCATGTTGCCTGGACATAGCACCATAATGTCGCCACTGCAACAGCCAAGCAGCTCTGCAGCCAGCTCCCTGCTGACGACGAATCTCAGGCAGTGGGCCATGCTCAGACTCCACCAGTGCCAGGAGCAAGCACTGGAGGACAACAACCAGGCCACCATGCAGGCACTACTTGGCGAATCAGGCCTGACTGAGTGAGCAGCCAGCCAACGAAATGGACAGCATTCATTATTCAATGAGTCATTTACATTAGGATGCTTCAATTTGTACGCTGTTCCATCTCACCGACAGCATAATCATTATTTATGTCTTCGTATATTGTTATTCTATTGAATTGTTAGCCACGGTGCATTTCAAGATGTACTATTGTTGTTCTCGGTGCATTTCGCCTACCAATTGCTCAACTTATTCCCTACTCGTTAGCTTTGCCAGCCATAGTTTCTGAGATAAGCTTTAGCCATATCCCAGTCACCAAAATTTCGCCAATCACAGCCCAGCCACTGCAACAATGACGAGAGACACCTGCTAAGAAGACAACGATAATGTTACCTTAGCTTGAGGGCCGAAAAAGAAAAGGGCTTGTGTTCATTCCATTGATAAACTTTGTTTAAAATGCTTTTGGTGGTCCACTCTCTGGCTGCAGTGCCTGGTCATTCTATGCGAAAAGAGCTTTGCCAAACGTTTCACAATAATACCTTCAATCACAGGAATGGGCAGGAGTTCATCGATGCGGTGTGCCAGAAGAAGGTGGACTGCGGCCTCGCAACGGCGGAGAGAAACTGCTGCAAAGTTTTCTTTTCATTCCTTCCTCTTCTACTCCCCCTTCCTTCATGAAGCCTTGCAGACGACCCCCGAGAAGGACTGCACCACCAGTGTGGCATGCGAGGACGTGTCCTGCTGTTGGGTGAAGGAGGGCCTGGGCTTCATCGCCAGAGGCCTTAGGCTTAGGCTTTTCACATCTTTTCACTATCGGCTCACCAACCTGAATAATCACCAACCTGAATAATTGCTCACCAATACTCCCCGCCAGCTCAGGAAGATGTCGCAGCTGCCAGCACATCCCACCGGAATCGGAAAGGATTACCAAAAAGCTGAGCACGCTTTACAAGTCCTCGACTGCTTTGAAATCCACGACATCTATAAGCATATCGTCACTTCATTCTGAGATGCTCTCTGCGCCCCCTTTTGTGGGATGATCTTAGCTGGGCTTATCCGAAGTTCTACTTCTGGGTCTGACTTCAGTCATCTGCCGGATGCTCAAGCTAATCCTCTTATCACCAAAATTGTTCCCTACATGCCCAAGGGCACTGTCGCTCCTTTGCTCATGGAGTGGCCTCTAGAAGGAAAGCCTCAGACTCCACCGATTGCGCTAAACTCAGCAGCTATGGCTTTGTTGCCTTGTCATTAAAAACAGGAAAAGAACTTGGAAATAAAGCCTGTGAGCAACTTAGCACCGCGACGAGGAACTCCACCACTCTGGCAGAAACCTAGCGCACAAGCCTCTGCAACCTTATGGGACACATATTTCAGGAAGGCTCATGGCTCCCATTCAGTGCTGCCAATGGGGCGCCTCTTTGCACCTAAATCTCATCACTTCCTCTCACCATTATTGACTGTGCAGATATGAAACTCTGCCTAGCAATGCCCAAAGCAAAGTTCTGCGATTGGCAAAGAGGACAATATGGCATGTATGGGTCCCCAGGGCTGTGAGGCGGTGGAAAACAAAGAAGAGTGGCCAAATGGGAGATGAGATTCAGCTTGCATGAACCTTAAAAATCCTACACCGGGACAGTTGTGCTGTGGTACCAGCAGTTATGTTCCCCCAAATGTTTTTGGCCACCGCCTAAAATAAAATAACGCAAAAAAAAAATTTTCCAACTGCCTAAAATAACGTACAACATCTGAAAATAAGGCTGATGTCTGGAGCCCCCCCCCCCCACCCAAAGGTTTCACCCCCCCAAAGGGGGTTTCACCCCTCCCCCAAGAGTTTCACCCCTCCCCCAAGAGCTTCACCCCTCCCCCAAAGGTTTCATCCCCCCCAAGGGTATATAACTGGTACCATCGGGTAGCCAAAAGAAAGCTCTTTTCTCCATAAAAAATTGATTGCCCCTAGTGTAAAGCCAAAAGAAATTGCCTTACTACTATTAAAATCTGCTTGTGGGACATTTGCATTTTGTTTTCGCGCGCAGTTCCATGGCTCTTTTCATGCGCGCTCTAACAAAATACAGGTGACACAGCAGATTTTAATAGTAGTAAGGCAATTTCTTTGGCTTTACACTCGGGGCAATCGATTTTTTATGGAGAAAAGAGCTTTCTTTCGGCTTGCCGATGGTACCAGTTATTTCCTCCACTTTAATCATGCAATTTTTTTATAAACTATTTATGGTAAGAATCGAATTAATAGGAACTCTAGATAGATAAAACACCAAAAAAAGAAAAAAGAATTTGGTGTAGGAACTGAACCTGCTATGCAGGTAATGGTCATCCAATCTTTCCATTACACCACTGGTGCGCTTGTATTCTTGGGCAAAATAAGACTTTTATAAAAACTGTGCAGTCTTTAACCAAGAGGTAAGTGAATACCTACACCCATACATGGAGGAGATGCGAAGCAGGGAAGGGAAGGGAAGGGAAGGGAAGGGAAGGAGTTCGTGCGGCACTTTTCTTTTCAAGTTTTCTACATCAAATCTTGAGTTTTCCACTAGTTTTCGCGAGTACCCCCCACAATGCTCAGTTTCTTTTTCGAATGCAAAAAGAATCTGAGCAATTGGTTCAGTATTTTTTGAGAAAAACTCTTATCAATTTTAAGATCTGGCAATAACCCTCAAAATATACACCTGGGTCGAAAAGCAGGGCTGGGCGCTGACACTCCGCTAAGGCTCCGTTTGTGCCAGCCCAATATTGAAAAAATTTTTATTAGCTTAAAATGCTTCTTCTTTACATATCTCGAAATTTAAAACTAAGGGAATTTTTTTCTAAACAACTAAATACCTACTTTTTTACTGAGTCTTTACCTAGTTAGTCTATACCGTGTTCGTCATGCTACGAGTAAGTCTATACTGCTATATAGGGCGTAGCCAACACAAAAACTAAAAGGCTCGTCCTTTGACTGTGGCAGTACCTACTAGTTAGTCCTTACCGAGTTGAGCACTTTAAAACATCAATGAACTCGGTAATGACTTACTATGTTTAAGGACTAACTATGTCCCTCGCGAGCCTTTAAAAAAGTCAGGTGGCTACGCCCTATATTGCGGTATAGACTAACTTAGTAGCATGACCAACTCGGTATAGACTGACTATGTTTCAAAAAAGTAGTTATTTAATCATCTACAAAAAAATTCCGTGAGTTTAAATTTCGAGATATGTACAGAAGAGTATTTTAAGCTATTAAAAGTTTTTTCAATATAGTACCCTTTGGGGGAGTGAAACTCATGGGGGAGGGGTGAAACTCTTGGGGGGGGGTGAAACTTTGGGGGGGGGTGAAACCTTTGGGGGGCTCATACATTAGCCAAAAATAACGTTTACCATTTTTAGCCATTTTTTTAATCGGGTAAATAGATGTGAGTGTCCAGACGTTATATTACACGTTGAACATCTAAATAAAACGTCTAAAACTCCCATCCATCCAATATAAATGTTTAATTTTAAACTTTTGTAACGTCTAAAAATAACGTCTAATAATGGCATTGGGCCGCGCCGCATGCTCATTTTTTGAGGCCTCCACTCCCCCCATCCCTATGATATTGCTTATGTACCTTTTACTCAAATGCCTAATGTATCAGAGGCCTCCACCCGTTTCAATGTCATTGTTTATGTACCTTTTACTCAAATTCCTAATGTTTCAAAGACCTCCCCCCATTCATAAGTTACAACAAGAGAAGGTTCACACCCAGATGCTTAATGTTTCAAAGGCCACCCAAAGGCGCTTCACCCGCTACATCTTCAGGTGCTGTAAACTCCGCATGCCAGACACAGGTGACCCTGGCCCCATGGAGGTGTATTTAATATGGAGCGATCACTCTTTAACATGGGGACGGGGGCTAAAATGCGAAACTCCAAAAGTTATAACACGGGGGTCAAAAGTTGCCCTTTGTTAACGGCTGCTGTGGCTTGTAGGAGAGCACCTACGGAGGCGTTCGTGGGCTTAAAAAAATCCGAAGGAATAGATCTGAACAGCTGTCAAGTTTGTTTTAAAAGAAAACAGTCCCTTTCTGAATAACTAACTATATCTGGTACCATCGGCAGGCCAAATGCGGGCCTCTTTTCTTCAAAATAAAGAAGGGCCTTGAGTAAAAAGTCAAGGAAATACAATTTCGACCAGTGGAATCTGCTTTTTTCCCAGTTGGCATTTCGTTTTTGGCGCGCAG